>JAQZBX010006120.1:0-47662 GCA_029593785.1 Cabassous unicinctus | reverse complement strand
TATTGTTAAGCAACATGTTATTATATGAAAATACTTTGAATTCATTATCCATTTTCCTGGTTCAAGGAACTGGAGCGATCTGAGACTTTACCCTTCCTGCAGGCTAACAAATTAGCCTGACACAGTGTTATTAATGCTGGCAAAAAGCATGAGACTCCTGAGTCATGGGCATTTAATACATTCACAATGTTGTGCAGCTATCATGTCTCTCTAGTTTCAAGACATTTTCATAAACCCAAAATGAAAAACCATATACACTAGGCAGTCACTCTCCACTACCCACTCCCCCCAGTACTCAATGAACACTAATGTACTTTCTATCTTACTGAATTTGTTTATTCTGATTATTTCTTATAAATGGAATCATACAATTTGTGGAGGTCTTTTGTGTCTGGCTTCTTTAATTTAGCATAATGTTTTCAAGGTTTCTCCATCTTGTAACATGTATCAGTACATGATTCCTTTTTATGGCAGAATAATATTCCATTACCTGGTGTCTTAGTTTGCCATAGTACTGCTGATGCAAAGAGCAAGATATGGGTTGGCTTTTATAAGGGGAAATTTATTAGCTTGAAAGCTTTCAATTTTGAGGTGCCATCAGAGATGCTTTCTCACCAAAGTCAATTACTGGTGATCCTAGCATCCTGCCATGTAGCTATTAGGCAAGACGGCAGGTCTGCTGGTCTCTCTCTATTTTCTCCTTGAGCTCATCTGTGGGTAAAGATGGATTCCTTTCTCTCAAATAGCCAGATCAAATATGTCAACTTCCTTTCTCTCTGTGAGTCTCTCTCTGTGTCTCTATTTATATCAGAGCAAGAAGGTGAAAACCCAAGCTGGTTCACACCTCACCGACATAGTCCAATCAAAAGCAATCTAATCAAGTGATCTAAAGTGAATCTAATGCAATCAAAATCTAATACCACACCCACAGGAATAGATTAGTTTGAGAATATAATCATTTTGGGATTCTCTAAATTCAAATGATCACACATGGACATGCCATATTTTGTTTATCCATTCATCAGCTAAAGGACATTTGGATTTTTGGATTGTTGCTACATTTTGGCTATTTTGCGGCTATGAACATTTGTCTACAAGTTTCTGCTTGAACATCTGTTTTCAATTATTTGGGTATATCTACCCAGGAGTGGTATTGTTGGTCCACAAACAAATTCCCTGTTTAACTTATTGAGGAACCAACAAACTGTTTTCCACAGTAGCTGCACCATTGTACATTTCCATAGACAATGAATGTAATGTTTCACTTTCTCCACATCCTCACCAATGCTTTTTATTTTCTGTTTTTTCCCCTTTAATTATAGCCATCCACTTCACAAACAAGTGCTCTCTCATAGTGGTTTTGATTTGCATTTCCCTAATGTGTAATACCATTGAGAATCTTTCCATGTGCTAGTTGGGAACTTGTTTATCTTCTTTGGAGAAATTCAAGTCCTTTATCTGTCTTTTTAATGTGTTGTTTGTCTCATGGTTCTTGAGTTGTAAGAATTCTTTATATATTCTGGATACTAGACCCTAATCAGATACATGGTTTGCAAATATGTTTCCCACTCTATGGGATGCTTTTTCAGTCTCTTGATAATGTCCTTTGATGAAAAAAAGTTTTAATTTTTGACAAAGTCCAATTCATCTTTTTTTTCTTTTGTTGCTTGTGTTTTTAGTATCTTAGCTAAGAAACCATTGTCAAATAATAGGTCCTGAAAATTTACCCTGTTTTCTTCTCAGAGTTTCATGAGTATCCTTTTTATGTAGGCACTTGCTCCATTTTCAGTTAATTTTGGTACATATTGTGGGGTAAGGTCCAACTTAGTTCTTTTGCATATAGGATACCCAGTTGTCCCATTGCAATCCTAATTCAATATCCTTGGCAGCCTTTTTGAAAAGCATTTTATCATAGATGAATGGGTTTATTTCTGGACTCTCAATTCTATTCCATTTGTCTATATGACTATATTTATGCAAGTGCCACACTGTTTTGATTAATGTAGCTTTGTAATAAGTTCTGAAATAGAAAAGTGTGAGTTCTCCAACTTTGTTTTTCCTTTTCAATATTGTTTTGGCTATTTGGTGCCCTTTACATTTCCACATCAGTTTTAGAACCAGCTTATACATTGCCGCAAATAAGCTATAAGAATTTTGATAAGACTTGCATTAAATCTGTACAACAATTTGGTGAGCATTGCTATCTTAACAATATTAAGCCTTCCATTACATGAATACAAGATAACTTTCCATATATTTTGATCATCTTTAATTTTTCTGCAATATTCTGTAGTTTCCAGTGTATAAGTTTGCTTTGTTAAATTAATTCTAAAGTATTATACTATTTAGTTTGTAAATATTTAAAATTTACTTTTGATTTTTGCATTGTTGCCAAATGGAAAAGTATTTAACATTTACTTTCTTAAATTAATTTTAAAGTATTGTTCTATTATACTGTCGTTGATGCTATTGAAAATGGAATTATTTTCTTAATTACATTTTGGATTGCTTATTGTTCATGATAGAAATACTGCTAATTTTGTGTGTGTTGATCTTGTGTCCTGCAACTTTGCTGAATGTGTTTATTACCAACATGAGTTCTTGGCAGATTCTTTCAGACTTCCTCTATAATGTCATCTTTTCTATACCATGTCATCTTCAAATAAAGATAGTTTGATTTCATTTCTACCTTGGATACTTTTAATTTATTTTTCTGCTTAACTTATCTAGATAGAACTCCCAGTACAATGTTGAACAGAAGTGACAAAAGCAGATATCCTTGTCTTGTATGATTATAGCTGTGGGCTTTTCATAAATGTTTTTCAACATGTTAACAATGTTCCCTTCTATTTGTAGTTTTAAAGTATTATATCATAAAAAGGTGTTATTATTTTCAAATGCTTTTTCTGTAATAATTGAAATGCTCATGTGTTTCAATTTCTTTCTTTCTATCAATATGATATATTACATGGATTGGTTTTCATATGCTGGCCCCACATTGCATTATTCGGGTAAAACCCACATGGCCATGTTGTATAATCCTTTCAAAATGCTACTGGATTCAGATTACTAGTATTCTGTTGAAAGTTTTTGCATTCATATTCATAAGACATATTGGTTTGTAGTTTTCTTTTCTTGCAGTGTCTTTGTCTCTTTGTCTCTCAGGGTAATACTGGCTTCCTAGAACAAGTTATGAAGTATCACCTACTCTTCAAGTTTTTGGAAGAGTTTAAGAATGATTGGTGTTGATTCTTCTTTGAATATTTGGTGGAATTCACCAGTGAAAACATCTGGTTATAGGCTTTTCTTTGTTAAATGTTTGTGTTTAATATTTCAATTGTTTTACTGTTTTGTAGGTGTGGTCAGATTTCCTGTTTCTTCTTGAATCAGTTTTTGTAGTTAGGAATTTGTCCATTTCAAATATGTCATCTAATTTGTTGACATACTATTGTTCATAGTATCCTCTATTAATGAGTTTTGTTTTTTTAATTTCTGTATGGTCAACAATAATGTCCCTACTTTCATTTCTCATTTTAGTAATTTGGGTCTTTTCTTTCATTTTTTTCTAAGTCTAGCTAAAAGCCAATTTTGTTAATCTTCTCAAAGTACCAATTTTTGGTTTAATTTATTCTCTCTCATTTTCTATTCTATATATCATTTCTATTCTCCCTAATATTTATTATTTCTTTCCTTGCACTATCTTTGGGTTCAGTTTTCTCTTCTTTTTAATAGTTTTTCCAGGTGTAAATTTAGATTATTGATTAGAGATATTTATTTTTTCATAATGTAGGCACTTACAGCTATAAATTTCCCTGTGAGCACTGCTTTCACTGTATCACATAAGCTCTGGTATATCATGTTTTCATTTTAATGCTTCCCAAAATATTTTCTAATTTCCCATGTGATTTAGTTTTTGATTCATTGGTCTTTAAAGAAGGTGTTCTTTAATTTTCACATATTTTCTAATTTTCCTTCTGTTATTGATTTCCGGTTTCATTTCATTGTGGTCAAGGAAGATAATTTGCATGATTTCAACATTTTAAAATTACTGAAATTTGTTTTCTTTTCTAATAAATGGGCTACCCTGAGGACTTGTGAAGAATGTGTAATTTGTATTTGTTGGTTTGAATGTTATATGTATATCTGTTAGATCTAGCTGGCTTATAGTGCTGTTCATGTCTTGCATTTCCTTATTGATCTTCTGTCTAATTGTACTATCCATTATTGAAAGTGAAATATTTCTTCCTGGGCCTCATACTAGATAATTTTAATTGTCCTGTTTTCAAGCTCACTGATTCTCTCTTCTGTCTGCTCAAATCTGTTATAGGACCCATCTAGTGAATTTTAAGTTTCAGTTATTGTACTTTTAAGTTGCAGAATTTCCATGTTTTTCCTTTTTATAACTTCTATTTCTTTATTGAAACTCCATTTAGTGAGACATCATTCTCCCCCTATCCTTTTGTACTTTTCCCATGGTTTCCTTAAGTTCTTTTAACATAGTTAACACAATTGATTCAAAGTTTTTGTCTACTAAGTCCAATGTCTGGGTTTCCTCAGGGAAAGTGTCTGTTAATTCCTTGTATTCCTATGAATGGACTGTAATTCTTGTTCCTTTACCTGCCTCATAATTGTTTTGTGGAAAACTGGATGTGTCGGATATTATAATGTAGTGACACTGAAAATCAGAGACTCTCTTCTTCTCCAGGGTTTGCCACTGCTGTTGTTGTGTAATGTAGTTTTTTAACTGACTTTTCTGAATTAATTTTGTAAGCACTGTATCCTTTGTCCTTGAAGTTTTGTTTCATTAGCTTAGTGGCCAGCACTAATGATTTCAACTGTCTATTTCCTTAGACAGTTGAAGCCCAAAATAAAACAAACAAAACCCAAAGGTAATAGAAAAAATACTCTTCTGGTCTTTGCAGATAGTCTATGAACTGGGAAAATCCTTCAGGGTTAGCCAGGCATATTATAACTGTACCTTAGCCTTCACTTCCTGCTTGTGTGGAGCCTAAGTCCTCTCAACCATTGCTGAGCACATGTGTCTAATGCTGGGGCATGGATTCTTCAGTATAAGCATGAGATTTTCAAAGCCCTTATTTTCTCCATTATCTCCTTCTCCAGTCTCTTTCTTCTTAAGATTTTTGGACTTTTTGTCCCTTGCCCTGTCTATTTACTGTGGTTAGTATATGTCTTAAATGCATTCATAAATCTGGAGGCCACTCCAGCCCTAAGAAATTTCTGAGAGGGAATGAAACAAATACTGGCCTCTGAGTCCATCAATCTGGGCACCAACAGACAGGTCAAAACATTTCCAACCACAGTTCTTTGAGAACAAATTCTCACTGTCCCTTCTGGCATCAGTAATCAGTACCAGAAATGTGAGTTTCCATCCCCATGGCCCTGTAAAGCTGGGCAGTGAGGTTTGGTGGGTGATTAAGTAAAAACATCACACCATTCTCTTTTTGAAATTTAGCAGCTTTTTCTTCATTAAATGTAATTCTGTTTTAAGGTTGCATTAGTTTCCAGAGCTCAGGAAATGTTTATTCTGAATTTATTTGCTAAGTTAATCATTGTTTTAGTGGAGACAAAGATTTTCAAAGTTCCCTACTCTTCCATACTGATCTTCCCATTTGGGGCTGCTAGCAAACATGGAGGATGACATTATCTTTATTATTCTGGGCAGATAATCTCTCCTCTGCCTCAGAGGAAGACAGTAACTCTGTATTCCAAGATCTTGCAAGATATTCAAGAACAAAAGCTGATAAAAGACTTGTAGACACATCATGGAGAATTGTCGCCCAACACCTGATGATGGGCATTTCTGGCTCCAGTTTGGGGCTATTATGTAAATTTCTTCAGAAGTTCTTTGCAATCAATTATGCCATATGTGAATAAAAACTTTCGTTTCTTTTTCTATAATTTTTATGACTCCTCACTTTTTGTCTTGACAATTACAATGGAAAGGAACAATATTCCATATAAGGGATTGGAGCAGATTTCATCTTCATGTTAATAATTTTGGTATTTATTTCTGATATGTTATATAATTTATTTTTTTACTTATTGCCTGTCTTCACTCCCTTAGCTTTACTATAATGTACAATTCCTTAGGACAGGTATTTTTGTGTTTTCCCTCTGATAATATATTAACAATGCTTACGATAGGCTCTGGCACATTACAGAGACTCAACCCAAATTTTAGAATGAATAGCAGTGTTCAGATACAATCTGTTTAGGTTACCATGGAGAGTGTTTTATAAGGTCAGCCTTAAATGAGAGAAGGGAAATCATGAATGGCTTCACTGAAAAGTGAATCTGGATGAAGAGTACGTGATCGTATCAGACTTTGGAAGAATACTTAAAGAAAGCATTTTTAAGCAGAAAGGGTGATGTGATAATATCTATGAAGATGTGAAATTTATGGCATTTTTAGAGAAATTTGTTTGTTGCATGGAAAATAGATGTGACTCAGTTCCTTTCAATACTTAATGCTAAAGAGGGTAATTAAAAAACAGCTTTCAAAGTCCTTCATCCTATCAAAAGAATATTGGAATGTATTGGATAATATTGCAAACTGTTGCATGAAAGAAAACTTAGACATAAACACATTTTAGTGATATTGATGATCAACAAAAAGGTGATTATTCTAATGGTAAATAAGATATAAAGACACATTATTTCAACAGCGTATTAATTAGAAAGCCATCACTCTGAGAAGTAAAAGAAGACTGTGGGATACTGGAAAAAAAAAATTACCCATATGATGTTCTAAACTCTTTGGAATTATTATATAAAATTGAGAGCAAATAAATTTTTTTCTTAAAAAAAAAGTTTAAGAATTAAAAAAAAGAGTTTATCACAAGAAGATCAGTAAATATCTGGAAGGAAAAACAGATATCACTGTTAATTATTGGCATAACAGTGTTATTGGCATAACAGTGGAATAACAATATTCCAATAACAATAACAATATTATGAATAATTTATGACTATATATGTAAGAATTTAAACAAAATAGATGTTAGAAAAAACTGTAAGTTACCAAAACTGACTAAGGAATAACAGAAAATCTTAATAATACCATAATTACTTAATAAATTAAATCAGCAGTTCAAATTTTCCCACAAAGAAAACTCCAGGCCAAGAGGATTCCTTACCAGATGATAAAGAAGCAGAAAGAAAAAGCAGACACTTGTATAACCTACATAATAAAACCTGAAAGTAACAAAATTGAGACAGGAATATTAAGTTAATTTCACTTAACAACACATGTGGAAGTTCATAAACTTTGAATTTAATAATTATGTGGTTTATGAATATGAAGTACTTAGGCATAAATCTAGAAAAATACATGTAAGATTTTTAAGAAGAAAACTATAAAAAGTAGATATATCTTATTCTCAAGGTAGCTTTCTTGGTATTGTAAAGACTGTAATTCTCACTAAATTGTTTTATAGATGAAAAACTGTCTTACTAAAAATCTTGTTTTTTTGTTTTTTTTTTTGATTTTAGACACAAACTGATTCTAAATTTATGTGGACATGCCTAGGGCGAAGAGTGACTGTTTCTTATGAAGAACAGGGTAAGAAGAATCGCTGTATTAGATATCTTTTAAAAATTAGTGTTGTTTAGGGATAGACAAATAGACAAAGGGAAATGAATGGTAAGCTCAGAAACAGACCCGTGCATGTATATATGTGACATATGTCAGAACAAATCAGAGAGGAAAGGATGGGTATTTCAGTAATTGATCCTGGGACATATTGTAGTCCATGCAGAAAAACTAAAAGAGAAATTAGATGCTTCTGTCAATAATCAAAAATATTTCCAAATGAATTAAACTATTTAAAAAATGTAAAGGAACATGGTCATGATTTGAAGCTACAAAATGATTTTTAACTAAGTCACAAAAGCATACTAAACATAAGTTCTGCTAAATTTAATCGCATTGTTCATATTAAACAAGATAAAAGAGAGTGAAAGAAAAATTGAAAGTAGATGCAGATATTAGCCATGCATATAATTAAGAAAATGACAAGTATCTAGAATATGTAAAAGTCCTAGAAACTATTATATATATATGTGTATATATATGTCATATATATATGACAGAAAACCAAATAGAAAAAATGGAAGAAACACTTTTTCAAGCCCATAGCAAAAAGGAAATTAAAAATTCCATTAACTATCAAAAAGACATTCAGCTAAATGTTCATGTTTCTGTATTATACACGTATACACATATACATGCACATACATGCACACACACACACCCCTGGGTAAAGCAGTCTTGGGAAATCTCCAACACTAATATGGTATATTTCCTTTATATTGGTCTTGACTTTCTCTCAATTAAATTTTATAATTCTCTCTTTCAAAGTCTCATGTCTTTTGTTAGATTTATTTTTAAGTACTTCTTGTTTATTTGCTGATATAAATAGCATATTTTTTTATAAATTTGCAATAATAAAATTGTAAATGCACATTTCCTATGATCCAACAATTTTATTTCTGAGTAAATATCATAGAGATAACCTTGTACATATATGCACATGTATTATTGCATTCCTTGCAGCAAAGTCTGGAAACTATCCAAATGTTTCTACCTGCTACAGTGTAGGTGGATTGCAGCATATTAATAAGTAGAATACAAATTATCAATGAAAATGAGTTAAATATAGTTAAATGTGAAAAAATAGAAGAATTTTACTAACATTATTAAATAAAAAATTTAAGTCACAATAATTTATCCATTTATATAAAGTTCAAAAGTAGGCAATTAAGTTATTTAAGGATGTATACAGAAGTGAAAATTCAGGAAAGAAAAAAGAGCAAGAAAATGATTGCTACAAAAATCTATATAGAATTTACCTCTAGTGGAGAGCCAAGAAATATTAAAGAGGCACACAAGATAGATTATTGGGATGCTGTTACTGTTCTATATTTTACATGGGTGTCTACTTTACAAATCTTAATTAAACTGTATGTATATGTCATCTGATTATATGATATATCTTACAAAAAGGAAGAAGGAAAACCTCAGCACAAGGTAGCAGATAGCATGCTGATGCATCATGCTTTATAGCAGAGATGCCTTTACATTGTGCTCTAAAAAGTGCCTTTCTGAAGACACTCTTTTGAATTTAAATGCAGATGTGGTAATGATAAAATTGTGCAATAACTGACCTGGCCCTAATTTTATCACTTTTTTCATAGCTTAGATATGAAAACTGTGATTAAATATAAGAGAGTAAAATGGGGTATGTGACGCTCAAAAAGGAAGAAATATCTCTATGGTTCTCATTCTCTTTTTAGCAAAATGCTTATCCTTTAAGAACATTAAGCAAGCACTGGATTTTGATAAACCATAAAGTTCTTGTCATATCAAACTCACAGTTGCTCAGGTTCAAATTGTTTTATCAGTGGTGTGCCTAATTTGTTTAATTTTCTTACCTGAAAGAATAAATGGGTCTAAGGCTCTGTGGTACCCCAGAAGTGCCCAATCACATTAGGCAGAGACAGGGTGACACCTAATAAGATTGAATCTAGTTAACGTAACTAAAGCTTTCAAATTTTATTTTAGTGATTAATACTTCTAGCCTATATCCTAAAGATTTTGTTTTTAACTCTTCTAAACACTCACCATTTGGGGTGAGATTTGTAAGGTGATTACATATATACCTTGTATTTCATCTCTTACTTTGTATTTTCCCCATCATTGAATTTGCTGACAATGAGTTGGTCCATCTGCTTTCTATTCATGTCTTGAATTCCTGTAATCCATGGAAAATGGCTCATTATGTTTTGTAATTAGAACTTATCTTCTTATAGTGATATATTTTATATGTTTATCCATTTCATATTTATATGTCCTATCAATTAATATATAACATAGTAACAAATGTATTAATGTATTAGTATTAGTAAATGTATTAGGGTGTTGATTCAAAGTACCAGAAATCTGTTGGCTTTTATAAAGGGTATTTATTTGGGGTAGAAGCTTACAGTCAGAAGGCCCTAAAGAGTCCAACTCAAGTTTACTTCCTTACCAAACTCTGTTGCCATATGTTGAAGCAAGATGACGGTGATGTCTGCAAAGGTTCAGCCTTCCTTCTTCTCTTAAGGCTCTGTGGTCCAACCTTCTTCTGATCTCAGCTGCAGGCTGGCATAAGGTTTGTCTCTCTCTTCCGGGCTTGTTTCTTTTTGGGATCAGCTGCTTTGTTCTCTTCACAGTCAGCTTTAGACTATCAGGCTCATCTCTCTTCCTGAGGCCTCTGCCGTGTCTACTGAGTTGTCTCTATTCCTCTGTGTTCTTCTCCTGTGCCTTTTCTTTTTCTGTGCATCTACTTCTCTGTGTTCTTGATTGAATGTCTGGTTTATATGGCCTACTAAAGGGGGAGGGCACTCAACCATGTATGCCCTAATGACATGGTCATATCAAAGCCCTAACCTTAACATAATTTAATCAAAGCCATCACAGATGAATCCAATACAATCAAAGGATATCACACCCAGAGGAACAGATCCACTTACAAACATAATCAAATATTTTTTTGAATTCATAAATAATACCAAACTGTTATAGCAAAGAATAGGATCTCCACTTATCCTTGCAGAAAATGGTTCAGGTACTGAGAGCACACAATGATTAATAAGACATAGAGACCTTTAACTTTCCTAGGATGAGAAAAAAACATAGGCAAGTGAATGTAAGAGAAAATGCCTGGTAGTACTGATTCCATCAAGAAGATAAAACATGGTAATGTGATGAAGAGGCCTGTGGAGTAACTTTGGTTTTGAGGATTTCGTATTTAAGCTAAGATTTAAAGTTAATATGTAAAGAAGCAAGGCATGCACAAATCTGAGGGAGCACCTAGTGCTGGAGTTTTAAAGGAGGAATGATTTTGGCATGTTCTGGATACCGGAAGACCAAAGTGACTGGAGTAAGTTAATAAGGGAGAGAACAATAAGAAATGAGAACAGAGAAGTAGGCAAGAGCCAAAGATCCAAGCCTTGTTATTGTAACCACATTGGGAAGTGGTTAAGCATGGCATATGGGATTGATCTTTTGAGTTGAATGAAATAGTAGAAAAACTCCAAATGGTCTTAAGTTTCTCCTGCTGATTATTTATTTCAGTTCTAGTCTATGAAAATGATGTGTACTACTTCCCTTACTTCTCTGAACTAGATTTGTTTGATGTGTTTATAATGGAATTGCATGTTACCTGTACTAGGTTCTATGGTCTGCAAATGGAGTCATGTATAATAATCATTACCTTTGAAAGTCTCTCAAGTCTCCCATAAAGTACAGTATACTTGGTTGTTCTATTCGCAACCCCACACATTAACCCTTATGTCCCAAAGCTTGAACAGCACTGTGATAGCTTATCTAAAGAAAGGAAAGTCATATGTATGCAGATGTCTGGGCATCCAAAGCATTCAGTTCTTAATATGATTGTGAAATCCTAGAAACAGAGGGTGGCTATTTCTCATATTACCTGCAGTGCACAGAACATTCTGTTTTAATATTAAGTCTCTATACACTTACTGCATGCTAAGAGACGTGCTTACTCTGAGGATTAAAAAGAAAAAAGAGGAGTCACATCTCATGCTAGGTTTAGTTTCTATAGTCAGAGCGAAATGCAAATGCACAGATGAAACTTCATTGTTCTTACTCCCAGTTCTGATCCTGCCTTTGTCCACCTACATTACAGTACTCCTGACTATCCTGATAGTTTTATTTCCAACACGACACTGATTTCTGTTGAGTCAACTAGATCTTCTACTGCTTCATCACTGACTTCCTTTCTCACTTGTATCTTTATCTTTCAAATAGATCTTCACCAGACGCTGTTGCAACAAGGGTACTACAACAATTTCTTTTGTTTTTCTCGTTAACACCAAATTCTGTGGAATAATCGCTGTTCTCTGTTTCCTAATTCATCTTCCCCTAATACAATCTGACTTCTGTTATGCTACTGTACTGAAACTTGAATTTCTTAAATTCCCATCCCAAAGATCTATACTCACTTCCTCCCATATATGACCTTTCAGAAGAATTCTATGCTGCTGAATAGTGCTTCCTTCTTAAAACTTTCTCAACCCACTTTCAGGGTACTATTTGGTTTACCTACCATTTGGTTGATCAGTTTTCATTAATTGGTCTTATGAAATGATCCCATAAGATGATATCTTCAATTTTATTTTTTTCAAAAGACCCCTAAATCTGTATCTTCTATCAATAGATCTTCTAGATCAAAATCAATTGTACATTGTACAGCTCTTTCTAAATATCATATAATCTACAATTCCATAATATTTGGCAGAATGTTAAATAATGCTATAAATGACTTCATGAAACAAATCTAAAACCAAATTTGTTATCTTTCCAACTCAAAATCATCCTCCTTCTATATTCTGTACATTGTTTAATGCTACCACCATCTATCAGTTGACCCAAGCAAAAAGCTCAGAATTAACTTGATCATTCTTTTTCTTTCACTCCCATATCCAAAAGAATAGAAATCTCTTATAGATCAATCTCCACAATACCTTTCAAACACAAACAGTCCATTTCTCTTTTCTATTCCTACTTCTGACAATTTATATCTAATTCCAGGTTTAATACAATAGCTTCCTTAAGGTTTTGGCATTTTTTTCCTTTCTTTTTTTAATGTATGTGTCTGTTCAAAGTTATCTTTCTGAAAACCATACATTTGGAAATTCTACTAACCTGCTTAAACATGCTGATGGATTTTCTTTATGAATAAAATAATGTAATGTGCTTGATATTTCAATCATTTGGCAGTTAGAGTCCAGTTTTCATTCCAACCTTTTTTTCCATAATTCCTAATGAAAATCATAGTCTCTAGTCACTCTCTCCAGTGTACAACCCTCCCTGCCCCAGCATGCCAAACAAGTTCAAATATGAAGTCGGGGAAGGTAATTTCTCACTGTTGGAATACTGACAATCTGCAGTTCATGACTTGGAATATATTGGAATGTATGATACCATATTCTCTTGGCTTTCAGAGTGTATTTTAGTGATTTGCTCTTAGACATTACTCAAATAGTTGTTCTTAGATATAATAAAAGGCGTTAGAGGAACTTTCCCATATACATACTAACAGAGGGTTTTGAAAAGTGATAGAATTTTTTAAAAAGCAAGTGAAATACTTACTATAAGTTCACCTTATTTAATAGTTAAATCCTTTATAAAATGAAAAATCTCTTTGCGAAGCATCTAGTCTTTATTTCTAAAACTATGATTCTACCCAGAAGCATTTCTTTAAGATACACTTTTTTTCTCTGTCATCATCACTACAAGATCATGTTTTCCAACACTCACTCTTGCAGTTTTCAGATAATCTCACACAAGGTTATAAGATCTTCCTCAGAAAGCACTAGATCTATGCTGCTGAGTTCTCAATTTAAACCTCAATGATGATGATGACAGTACTTTTATAAAACTCTGAAGAATTGAGCTCTGCTTCTGATATTGCTGCTCTTAAATTTTATTGAGCCAGTTACTTCTAGTGTCTAAGGAGGGACTTAGGGCACTTTTAGATGCTGCATTACACTTTGCGGCTACCTTCCTTGATAGCACCATAATGAACTATAAGCACTTATTGTGCTTGTAGATTATTAGCCTATTCCCTCAGCATGGGTTCCTTCCTACAAAAACCTGCTGCAAATGGTTCTGTAGCCAATAGTGCCACTTTATGTACTCCCAAATCTTGTAAGTAAACTGCAATACAGACTACAATATATATAATTCATTTCCCTTATCACCAATAAGCATTAAAAATAATAGACTCACAACTATTGTTCATTTACCTGCATACTACATATATTTTTATATTCTATACTAGCTCATTTTTATTTTTTCCAAAACTTCTCTCATTAAGATGGGTTGGAAAGAATTCCTGTAATTGTTAGAGGATGCACGAAGGAATCAGTGCTTTTACCTCTTATTTTGTCAAGACTAACTTACTTCACTGTCAAGCATAAATTATGAATCAGAATAATAGTTTTGTTTCATGTACAAAATTAAATGTAACAATCTATGCTCAGTCTGAGGTATATCCAACAGTGTTATTGAATTTATAACATTTTTTCTTATAGATATATAGTCTTTCATTTAGCATGGCCCTAGTCATTCTTCCCCAATACACACCCCAGGATTCCTTCAAGTTAAAGCCAGGCACTATAACTAAAAATTTGGAATAGAAAATGAAAGCCAGTTTGCTTTCTAGCTGTAGGTTTAGGGAAAATAACATACCAGTTTGTTGATAAACCCCTCCCAAATTGGCTAGGGTAGGTCAAGAATAGTGGGAGACAGACAAATGGCACTATATATTGACTTCCTCCAGTACTTTTTTTTTGGTCACACATTTCTAAGACAATTGATAAAATTATTTGAGATGTTTTCCATGTCTCCACTGGAAAAAAGACTCCCTAATGATTTGAATTTTAGATTCTGTTGCAGGACAGCAAAGAGGTAATTTGCCACTCCAGAATAATTTGGCCAAACTTTTAAGCTAATGAAAAGTGAGATGAGTTGAAATTTTAATATGATGCCCAAGACTACAAGATGAATAAGTGTAATAGGGCTGGTAATATGCATTTCCTTCTTTATTTCTTTGATATTTAAGTTCAATTAATTTTGACTAATGTATACACCTCTAAAAACACAGCCCTATTTAGAATTATCCATCAACACAAAAAGATCACTCTTCCACTTTCCTACCCCGTCCTTTTCCATCTAAGGCAATGGCTATTCTAATTTCTGTCATATAGTTTAGCTTTGCCTGTTTTAGATGATCATATAAATGCAACCAAATAGAAAGTACCCTTCTACATCTAGCTTTTTTTGATATGTATGCTTTTGGAATTCACCCATGTAGGAGTTTGTTTCTATTTATCTTTGCTGAATAATATTCCATTGTATGAATATGTCACAATACGAATATCCTTTCACATTTTGATAATCATTTGTTTGGCATTTTCTAAAATTTAAACATGTGACCATGTGCTTACATTTGCGTCCATTTATTCATGGGGAACTAAAGCATATGTCTACAAGATAATTACAAAGGAATTTTCATAGCACCTCTATTCAGGAATATAGCATAAATTACCAGCTGATGCTCAGGTAGAAATAAATCTTTTTAAAAACAAAGTAAAAGCAATGCACTGTAAAAGGAAGGGTTGCTAGATTTTATTTCAGAGAAAATTAAATCTTCCTATTCTTGATTTAAAATTCTTTGAAGTAATATCTACCAACATTTTCTATTGTAGTGTATTGCTTTCATTTTTTAACATCAGCACAATCTAAAATAAAATCATGATTTGTTTAACCAAACAATTAATGAAGGACACTTAATATGCTTCTATTCATTTTTATTTTTATTAAAATTATATTACAGTTTCTTGTTATAAACACTTTTGTACATCTTTGAATTATTTTTATAATAAATCCCTAATGTAGAATTTACGGGAAAAGAGAATACATATTTTATTGAGAGTGGGTTGGTAAATACTGCCAACTTATTCTTGGAAAGCCTTCACTAAAATATATTCCAACCTGTAGAGTATGAACATTATATCTTTTCCACCTCTACAATATTCTGGATATTGAATATACTTGTTTGATATTTCTGACTTTTATCAGTGAAGACTAAATATGGTTCAAATTTCAAATTCCATTTGTTTAATTAATACTGGTATTTAATAGTTCATGCAAATGTTAAGTATCTGTTTATGAATGTCTCATAATGCCCTTTGTATAATTTTGCTTGATTTTATCATTTCCAAATGGAGTCGTGTTGAATAGATAGATAGATAGAGAGAGATAGAGAGAAAGAAAGAGAGAGAGATGATAGATATTTCATTGAATTCCTAATTTCAGATACCGTTGTATTTTTAAAATTTTCAGTGTTTGAATGTCATTTATTTTCAATGCTGAATTTTATTCCATTGTATGGAAAAATTTAATATTAATTTGTTTATTATATTGTCAATAATATTTGGGTGGATTTCAGTTTTTTTTCTATTTCAAAAAAGGTTGCCATGTACTTCTAGTTTCAAGTCTGAAATGTAAAGAGATTTGAAGTAATCACTCCCATTTTTAGAATAAAATAAATGGTAAAAATCTGAGAATCAACACCTCTTCTTAGATCCATCAGAGAATTGAGTTCACAGGGCAAACCATAGCCTGCCAAAATTTGAGAGATGGGTTGGTACAGATAATGACAGCTGATGGCAACAAAAACTTCCACTGGACCCAGGATTAAGTAGGAGTACTGTAGCAGTTAGATATTATTTGTGAATTCGAAAAAGAAGGATTATGTTTGTAAACCGGTTTGTTCCTCTGATTTTGATACCCTTTGATTCTATTAGATTTAACTGAGATGTCTTTGATTAAATTATGTCAACATTAGGGCTTTAATTCGACCACGTCAGTAGAGTGTAACTGAGTTTAAGTCCCCACCCCTTTGGTGGGCTATATAAATGGACACTCACTCAAGAAGATACACAGAAGGTACACGAGAAAAGAGAAAGAGCTCCATAGATGCCAGAGGAGAGAACCTTGATCCTGCAGCCCAGAAAAGAGAAATGAGCCCTATGCTAGCCTGCAGATGAGATCAGAAGAAGCTGCGACCACAGAACTTTAAGAAGAAGAAGGAAGGAGAGACCAGGCAGTGACCACTTGCCATCTTGCTTTAACATGTGGCAACTGACTTTGGTGAGAAAACAACCTTGAGTTGGACTCTTTAAGGCCTAGTTACTGTAAGCTTTTACCCAAATAAATACCCTTTATAAAAGTCAACAGATTTCTGGTACTTTGCATCAGCACCCCTTTGGCTGACTAATACATATACTCAAAGGGTAGATGGATACTGAGCTTAGCCTTGCTTGAGAGATAAAAACCCTGAGGCCTAGCCTTTAGGTGGCCCCACATTTTCATCAGTTTGACCTTCTGGAGTCCCACCAGGTTTCCACTGTGAAAATCAGAGGAAAATCCCCTTGTGTTTCCAGTAGGGAGACGGGAAAATGAGACTATTTTGAAATATGCTCAGAACATTGTGTTCTCCTTAACAAATACCTTCCCTCAAGAAAATCTGTTTTATCAGGGCCTAATCAAGGTGGGATTTTACTAGAGTCTAACTGAGTTGACATGAGGGAAATGATCAATTCCAGCCCCCTATAATCTTCCTAATGGGTGGAAAAAAAAGAGCTGAGTATCAGTTGTGAAAGTGAGAACCAGAGTCACAGGCTCACTGAAAGACTGAGACCTAACCATAGGATTATAGAACACCTCCCTTCCCTCCACATCTTACAGCCATATCAATAGGACTCCTGTACAGTAAAAAGAGACCACAATAGACAGAACAGCAAGACTGAGACCCCATTTAAAAGTAAATTTCTAAGGAAAACCAAAGATAACATGAGAGACAAAAACAAGGACACCTGAGCAAATTTTAAACTCTAAGAACCACAGCTAGAGGAAATGGTAAGTTAACATCCTAACTTCTAGCCAGATAAATGGAAAACCTTGGACCAAAGCCCTATTTATCTCAGTGTCTTTTGTCTAATAAATAATGACCAACTTTCAGCAAAAATCCCAAGGCATTCTAAAAGGCAAGAAACACAGTCTGAAGATATTAGGGCATACAGTATAAGTTCCCAGAAGTGGGAGAAAATCTATTTATATAGAACAGAGGGGGCATTTGAATTCCTGTAAATGGTGGAATTCATAAGGCCATGTATAAGCACAAGCCAAAATAAAACACAGGCTTCAGAGAGGATTCTGAACAACATTTTCACCTTGAGCTATCTTCTTGGTAAGAGGGTTAAATTTTAAAGGAAAGCACAGGCCAACACAGAGCAAATTTGAAAAGACTAGAATGGTGATTTTGTGTTGGTTGGTTTGTTTTTGTTTGCTCTAGCACCCAATTCTCTTTCCTATCACTTGGTGGGTACAAATTTAAAGAACAGACAGCTAAGGGACTAAATACCAGAGTTAACACTTTAAGATATTAAAATGTACAGTGTGCAACAAAGATTAAAAGACAACTGAAGAAACAGGAATTGATGAAATGATGGCATATCCAAAGGAGCAAGATAAAAATCCAAAATCCATCAAAGAAGAATAATAGAGTTTGGACCTATTGGGCAAAGACTTTTAAAAAATTATCCTTAATATGCTTAAAGAGATCAAGGAAAACACAGAGAAAGAACTAAAGAAAATCAGGAAAACAATGAATGAACAATATGAGAATCTCAATAAAGAGCTAAAAACCTTAATAAGGAAACAATCAGAAACATTGGAGTTGAGGTACACCATAACTGAAATGAAAAATTCCCAGGAGGGTTTCAACAGCAGATTTCAGCTGACAGAAGAAAGAATCAGTGAACTTGAAGACAAAGCACTTAAAATGACTTAGAATGAGAGCAGAAAGAAAATAAGAATGAAAAAAAAAGTGAACAGAGCCCTAGACTCCATCAAACGTACCAATATATACATTATAGGTGAAGAAAGAAAGAGGCAGAAGGAATGTTCAGAGAAATAATGGCAGAAACCTTCCCAAATTTAAAAAAGACGTGAATATACACATTCAAGAAGTCCAATGAACCACAAAGAGAATAAACTTGAAGAGAACCAAATATGAGTTCTAATACACTTCTAAATAAAATGTCTGAAAGAAGAAATCAAAGGAGAAATTATAAAAGGTTTTGAGCTAAATAAAAACTAAAATGCAACATATCAGGATTTATGGGATGCTGCTAAAGCAGTATTTAGGGAGAAACTTAGAGAGATCATGCCTGTATAAGAAAAGAAGGACATCCCACATCAGCTTCCACCTTAAGAAACTAGAAAAAGAAAAGCACATTAAACCCAAAGTACATAGAAGAAAGGAAAAAAACAAAATCCAGAGTGGAATCCAATGAAAGAGAGCACAGAAAACAATAGATAAACCAATGAAATGAAAACTTGTTTCTTTGAGAGATCATTAAAATTGATAAGCCTCGAGTCACTCTGACCATGAATAAAAAAGACAAGCCACAAATTATCAATCTCAGAAATCATAGATATGTCATTGGCTACCCATCCAAGGGATATTAAAAGGATCACAAGGGAAATTATGAACAAATTTATGGTAATAAATTAGAGAATTTTGACAAAATTTATGAATTACTTGAGAAATACAAGTGACCAAAACTTGCCCAAGAAAAAATAACCTGAACTTCAGACTTCACAGGGGAATTTTCAAAAACATTTAATGGATAAATAATGAAATTCTGTACAAACTCTCCCAGAATTTTGAAAAGAAGTGAATATTCCCCAATTCATTTTTCACAATCAGAATAACTATGAGATCTAAACCAGACAAAAAATTTAATGACAAATTGCTCTCATGACAATACTTATAATTCTAATGAAAATTTTAGCAACTCTAATACAAAGATATCTTTAAATTATAATTCATCCTTACCAAATGTAGCTTTTCCCAGGAATGCAAGGTTGGTTTATCACTTGAAAATCAATGTATTCACAATATTAACCCAAAAAAGAGAAAAACATGTCATCTTCTCAATAGATGAAAAAGCACTTGACAAAATCCAAAATCAATACTTGATTTAAAGAAAAACACTTTCAGCAATTTAGTCCTTCTTTGCTTAGTTAAATCACCTTGGGAATACCATGTAGTTCTAGTGTCAAATATCATGAATTAGAGAAAATAAGTCCCTTATGATTTAAAATACTTTCACAATACATGTGGATTAGTTTGAATCAAGCTTCTTAATGAAAAATTCAGATACTTGCCTTTGAAATTAAAGAACACAGATTCTTTCAGATCTGTGTAGCTTACGTTTTCAATAATACAAATCATTTTGCCATAAGAATGCATGAGTGTTTAAGTAATTGATTATACAGAATTTTGCTAACTCTAGTTAAGAATGCTCTCCATATTTCTTCCATAATGATTAACTGCACACTATTCTCTCATTATGGAAATGTTTCTATTTGTGATTATGGCATAAAAAATTCTTGAATAAGAATTTATTTTCACTGTTGTATTTTAATCTAAAATTATTCTTGATAGTCTAAAAATAGTGATTTTATTCATTGACAGAGCATTGATTGTAGACATGTTTTGTCCATTAAATTCATGATAAGTTTATCACCACAAGTGTTCTCTCCATGAGCTTGAATTTCAGCGTTGCTTTTCCACATCAATGGAACAAATTCCCTTGCTCTAAAGAAGAACATTTAAAAAATTTATTTTATGGGATAAGAATACTAACAATGGTAAAGTATTTGTGTTTTTTTTTTCCTTATATGTTATTTCCTAAACCTTACAATAGGTATTATCAAGGATTAGATGGAACTTTCTAGAGCACACATTGGGATCTGAGTTTCTCTCTAATTGATAACAGTAGGTTGAGGGTAAAATACTCTGATCATGATGACCACGTTTTAATGAGCAATTGTCTATTTAGCATTCCCTCCCTTGTTTAAAGATAGACAAAAATTCCCAATATTGGGCATGCACTGAATATTTCTTTAAATAAAATGGAAGCTTAGTTAAATCAAAGCTGTCACATTAAAATTAAATTAATTGTGTGTTTAATAACTTCATAATGATCAAAGGATTTCATAGAGGGACACATATTGTTTCTTTTTTTGTAAAGTCCTGGAGGAAATAGATTTTTGTAGAGATTTCTGAAGAAAAACCATTGTTTTTCCTTTGTTCTTAAACTTCAACTCCTAAATTAATTTGACAGCTGCTTTCCTCAGCCTCAAGCACTTACTGAACATCTTCTATACGTTCAACGACTGTGCAAAGTAGATTCTGTGTGGATTATAGGGCAGATTTTTTTCATCTTGATCTTTGTTTTCAGGTTGAGTAGGTAACATAAATGTATTAGAAACACTGGGAAAATAAGAAAATGTTTTCGGTGAAATTCAGTGTAACTACAACAGGCATTCTTAAAAGGTAAGAGTGCTATGGTTTAGTTGATTGTATAAGTTATTAAGACACTGGTACCAAAGAGGCAGAACTTAGCATATAGAAGACAGTAAAGGAAGTTGGTCTTTGACAGGAAAGGAATTCTTCCACTGGAACTTTGTGAGAAATGGGGGGCAGGGTGGTGTAGCAATAGGATACAGAGCATACTAAAATTCAATAGGAAGTGTGGATTTGATATAGCCAACAATTGGTGTAGTAACTTTGCCTTCTGTACCAAAAGTGGAGGAATACAAATTCTGAAAAAAGATTTTTTAATTTTACTTGTCTTTTTTATTTTGAAATAACTATAGGCTTCCTGGGTAACTATAGAAAATAGTACAGAGAAATTCCATGTACCCTTCACCCAGTTTTCCCAATGCTAACATCTTATATAACTATAGTACAATAACAAAACCAGGAAATTGCCATTGGTACAATCCACAAATTTTATGCAGATTTCACTGCAGTTACATGCACTCATTGTGTGACTCAGTGTAATAGTGTATGGATCTATGCAATTTTATAATGTGCAGATTCATGTAATTACCACCACAGTGAAAATTCATCATCATATAACTATAAGGATCCCTTGTGCTGTACTTTTATCGATAAAGGCTATTTTTATTGTTCTTACGGGAACGTAGTGTGGGGAATGTAAACTTCATATAAAAATGCTGGGTTTGGATGGTGTGTGATGAATGTTTCTCATTCAGAAATAAACCCTCACATCTACGGCCAGTTGAATTTTGACAAGGCTGCCAAGTCCACTTAATTGGAAAAGAATAGTCTACTTAACAGATGGTACTGGGAGAACTGGATGTCCACATACAAAAGAATGAAAAAGGATCCCTATCTCACACCATATGCAAAAATTAATCTGAAATGGATCAACAACGTCAATATAAGACAAGGAATTTAATATTCCTAGAGGGAAATGTAGGGAAGCTCCTTCAGGACCTTGTGATAGGCAATGGTTTCCTAGACTTTACACCTAAAGCATAAGCAATGAAAGAAAAAATAGATGAACAGGACCTCATCAAAATTAAAAACTTTTGTGTATTAGAGGTCTTTATAACAGAAGTGAAAATACCACCTAGTCAATGGGAAAAAATATTTGGAAACCTCATATCCAATAAGGGATTTAGTATCCAGAATATTTAAAGAAATAAGACAATTCAACAATAAATAGACAAACGCCCATTAAAACTAGGTAAAAGTGTTTAATGGACATTGCTCCAAAGAGGATTTACAAATGACTAATAAGCACATGAGAAGACGCTGTCTGTCACTACCTATTAGGGAAGTGCAAATCAAAAGGACAATGAGATACAATTTCAAATATGCTAGAAAGGCTATTGTGTAAAAATAATAACAGAAAATTACAAGTGTCAGAGAGGATGTGGAGAAATAGGAATACTTATTCATTGCTGGCAGGAATTTAAGATGTTCAGCCTCTGTAAAAGACAGTTTGGAAGTTCCTTAAAAAGTTAAGTATAGAGTTACCAAATCACCTGACTATCCTTCTACTAGGTATATACCTAAAACAATTGAAAGCAGGGACCTGAACAGATATTTGCACACTAATGTTCATAGCAGCATTATCCACAGTTTCCAAAAGATGGAAAAAACTCAAGTGCCCATCAACTGATGAATGGATAAACAAAATGTGGTATATACACACAATGGAATATTATTCAGCTATAAACAAGAATATAGTCCTGATGCACACTACAACATGGATATATCTTAAGGACATCATGCTGAGTGAAATAAGCCAAATACAAAAGGACAGATATTGTATGATCACATTGATATGAAATAATTTGAATAAGCAAGCTCATAAAGTTACAATCTAGAATCTTGGTTACTAGGGGCTGGGTTGGGGATAGAGAATAGGGAGTTAGTGCTTAATTTGTACAGAATTTCTGTTTCAGTTGATTGCAGAGTTTTGGAAATGGATGGTGCTGACAGTAACATATTATTGTAAGCACAATTAACAGAATTGAACTGCATTTGTGAATGTGGTTAAAAGAGGAAATTTTAGGTCATATATATGTTACTAGAATAAAAATTAAAAAATAAAACAGGAAAATATAACCCAGTGAACCTATTGTAAATGATGGACTATAGTTAATAGTATAAGAATGATCTTTCATGAATTAAAACAAATGTACCACGCTAACACAAGATGTTAATAATAGGGTAGTATAAGGAAAAAAGAATAAACTCAAGATACATGTTTTTAATTATTCATTATCATACTTTAAAAATTATTGTATTAAAAATAGATAGAGGTGGTAGTTGTACAATATCATGAATGTATTAAATGTCACTGAATTATACACTTTAGAATGGTTAATTTTATTTTTTGTTATAGTCACCTCAATTCAACAAAAACATTATTATGGAAAGAAAAATTCTCAAGTGAAAATTGTCAAATGAGCTAGAGAAAAAATAACTCCAGAATTTCTAATGAATATAGAAGGTAATAGGGAGTTAGTAGATTGTATTGCAAGAAGAGGGCTCCCTTGATAAATAAAGCCTTTCTTTTTCAGTTGTAGATGGGTCTTCCCCTTCCTACATGATTCCTGCTTACACTCTATGAAGGAAATCTGTGTTCTATATATTCACTCTTACAGTGAACCTTCAGGTGGCCTTATTACATACTCAAAAGCAAGATCTGTTGCTGAAACAGCCCTACTCAGACGTGATTAAATCACTTTTCAAAATGTTTGAACCAGTTAATACATTCACCAGGAATATTTGTGAGCTGACTTTTCCCATGCCATCCCCATCACACAATAGAAGTAAAAACAGTATCCAGTTATTTAATTTGCATTCCTCTTATTACTAATTAAGTTGGTATAATTGTATATTTTGGACTTTCTGGACAAGAAGAGTAAACATTTCTCTCTAAGTACAGAATAAACCCAAAATACATGGCCACACAAATAAATACATAATACATAAAACAAGCATGGTAAGTTTCTGAAAGGTAGAAAGGACAAGGCAGACTGATTAGGAACCCTGGGATTCAAGACAACAGGACAATGAGTTCCCTGGTTTGTCTTTTTCATTCTCCATATTGTATATGTCTCTCTGGACACTGAGGACACCAACAGCATGAAATTGCCACTGAGTGTAGAGAAAAAAAGCCATAATAATTGAATGTTCTCTCTAGCTAACAAGTGGGAAAGAGATGGCTGAGGAGACATAAACCTTTTTTGACAATACACACCCTATGCCAGGCAAACAACATGGAAAAACAAAAACAAAGACTTACAGCTACCACAACCTCCCTCCTCCTCATTGGCATAGTGTTGACATTACTGTAGGCTAACTGAGGAGCCCAGATTTCCATCTCAGGCCAATGGTAATGAAACAGCATTCCCCAATAGGTAAAGATTATGGGAGGTAGGCAACTGAAGATAAGGATGGTTTAAACCTGAATATGAAGGCCCTGGCAGATCCCTAAGGGATTCTTATATGACATGAATATTGCAGAAGGATTCTGGAACTGAAAGACCCTGTGGGATACTGCCCAGATTTTTAAATTGGCCACACGAATAAAGCAGAGCAGAAATAGCACTCTGCAGAGACTCTGAAATCCAATTTGACATTGAAACCGCAGGGCAGAAAAATAGACCAAGAGCTGCATGCTAAAATTGAATTGTATGACTGCCTACAAAATAAAATATTTAAATAGGAACCAGATTTTTGGCATACCAAGATTCAGGAAAATCTCGACTTGACTAAGCAGACAACCAACAGATGCCAAAGCTGATATAACACAAGTGTTAGAGTTATTGGGCAAGAATTCTAAAGCAATTATTATAAAGATGTTTCTGTGAGCAATAATAAATGTTATTTAAACAAATGAAAAAAGTAGAAAATATCAGGAAAGAAATAGAAGATATGGAAAAGAACAAAATGAACATTTTTAACTGAAAAATACAATAATTGAAGTAAAAACTACCTTGCTAGAAGTAAAGAGCAGAATGGAGATGAAAGAGAAGAAAAAACTCATTGAATTTGAAGATAGCCCAATATGAACAACAGAGAGGAAATGCACTGAATAATAATAGCCAGAGGTTCAGAGAATTGTAGGACAATAACAAGAGATTTAACATCCCTGGCACTAGAGCCACAGAAGGAGAGAAAGAAAAATAAGTTTCAGTTAAATTATTGGTGAAAATTTTCCAAATTTGGCCTAAGGCATAAACCTACTGAATCAACTATAAACCTAGAGTTACAAGATCAACCCAAAGCAATGCATACTTAGACACATCATAACTGTTGAAAAATAAAGGAAAAGAAAAAAAGCATAAAAGCAGTCATAGAAAATGAAGCATACCTATAGGAACACAACAATTCAAATTATAGTGGATGTCTTACTAGAAACCATGCAGATCAGAAGGAAGTGACTGAAATTGCTGAAAGAAAAGAACCATTGACCCATAGTTCTATATCCAGTAAAAATACTCTTCAGGAATGCAGGTTAAGTAAAGACATTCTCAGATGATGGAAAATTAAGAGAATTTGTCACCAGCAGAAATACTTTAAAAGAATGCTTGAAGGAAGTTTGTCATCTGAGATGAAATAGATAATCGAAATAGTCCCATTACTACAAAATAAATAGGTTTTTTAATTTAATTTATTTGTTCATCTTCATTTTTATTTACCAGTCTTTAGTATATAAATTATTTCCCTACTGCATCCCAGTGTGTCATTTTATTTTTATATTACTTTAATTATTTTAATATCATTATAAACTTATGGATTTAAAAATGTTTTATGTATTTAATCCATTATTATAATTATTATTTTCAATGCTTAAATTATCCCATCTTTGGCCAGAATTTTAATTGTTTGGAGAGTTTGCTTACTTTCTGGCACATATCCTGTACCAATTCTTAATCAGCATATATATTTATATATACATATAATTTTAAAGTATGGTTACTAAAAAGTTAAAGATTTCTTTACATTTCTTCTTTTCTTTAAAGTATTTTCCTTTAGGAACACACAGTGAGATTATTGTGTTTTTAAGTCATCTAAAACAGTGTTTTGTTTGTTTGTTTGTTAGTCTTTGCATTTAGCCACAATTCAATATACCATTAGGTTTGCTTATTTTATTTTGGTTTTGTCTTTTGAAGATTGCTGTGTTTAAAATTTGATTTTATTTTGCCTATTCTCTCTCACATTTTATTATGTCCTTCTCAACTTCCCACAGGCTTCATTTTCACAGACCCTTCGCCACTCAATTTTTTTCTTTAGCAATTTTCATTATTTTAACATACACATTTTTCTTGTCTTTGAAATTTGGTAGAATTCCTTTGGACAACTATATGGTGATGGCATTCTTTTTTTGTGGGGGTGGGAGAAATTTAACTAATTTCACATTTTCTCTGTGGTATTGAATCTGTTTTGACTCTGTCCAAATCACCCTTAAAAAGAAAGAAAACTTCCAAATTCCTTTTATGAAGCAAGTAGTGCATTCCTTCTGAAAGTTGTGAATGTAAATGTAAATTTTTAAATGATCAAAGGAATTGAACTAGCACTTTAAAGAAATATTATATCTTGACATAAGAGGGTTTATTCCAGGAATATAAAAATGGTACAAAACAGGGAATCTGCTAATATAATCCATTTTATAAATAAACCTAAGAAAAATATCATATCCAGAGGCAAAGAGGTATTTGAAAAAATTCAGCAAAAATTCACTTTAAAATTAATATTAAAATGGTATGTCTGTATATATGCACACACACACACGTATACACACACCAGTCCAAAAGCCAGCCTACTTCTCATGGGAAACACTAAGGCTTTCAGGCTGTCAGGATAAAGAGAAAGAGTAGTCTAGGAAAAGCTAAGAGCTCAATTTGCTGATATGGAATTAATCAAACTCCAACATTTTTGCCTGAGCAGCAGCTGGAAGGATAGAGCTGTCATTAACTGAGATGGAGATGACTGTGGGAGAAAACAGTTAAAGGAAACCAACTGCTTCCTTTGGGACATGTGAATTTGGAGATCTGGCAACTCCCAATCACCTGTAGTAGTGGGAGTGGTTTTGATTTAGGCTTAATGATGAAACTCATAAGTTATGGCAGCTTTCATTCAGCATCACGTTTCCCTACTTTTAAGGAAAAGGTACAGGAAAGGTGACCAAATGGTATGCAAAGAAGCAGCCTGGTGGAGGTCTTGTGATTCCCAGGCCCAGCCTCCAATCCCCTAAATCACTTAGTTTGGGCATCGTCTTTAAAGAAGATGCTGAGCGTGTGGAAACAAAACTCAGCTCAGAAAAACCATCAGCTTTGGGGACTCGTAAGTCTTTTTAAAAATTTTGTTTTGTTAGGGAAGTTGGAGGTTTACACAAAAATCATGCACAAAATACAGAGTTCCCATATACCAAGCTATTATTAACACTTTGCATTAGTATGGTACATTTGTTACAATTCATAAAAGAACATTTTTGTAATTGTATTATTAACTACAGTCCATCGTTTACAATAGGGCTCACTCTGTGTTGTACTGTCTTATGATTTTTGTTCTTTTTTTAATTTTTATTCTAGCAACATATATACAACCTAAAATTTCCCCTTTATAGCCCATGGAATCACATACCCTTCCAGTTTAGGTGACTAGCTAGTTGCATGGACCCCTCAGATAAGTGACTATCTCACCTTCTCCAGCCCTGCTGCATCTGATTAATATTGTCACTTGTTACTCCATAAACAACCTTAGCACAGATGTAAGAGCTTGGCCTGATCCATAGTCCTTGGTTAGATTCTCATTTTTTTCTTAGATCGGTATAAATAAACTCCAAACAATTTTAGTTAATGTTGCAAATGGCGTTGACCAAGAGTCAAATCCCCAGGCACCAGTGAGGACAAAAGACAGCTACTTCTTTGATACCTAATAAACATCCAAGTGGAGATTTTTGAATAGGCAACTGGATACAGGCTGTAGAAGTCTGGAATGCAGAACAGGGTCTTGAATTTAGATGTACATTTGAAAGTCATCATAAAATAGAGAGTGTTTATCAGGAAAATGGATGAGCTCACTTGTATAATTGTGTATGAACAGAGGGATTCTTTAAAAATGAAAAATAACACCATGGAATACTATGTAGACATTAAAAAAAATTAGTATATGCATGACAATTGCCAGAAGAGCTTTGATTTAAGATCACTGCTTAAATGAGTTGCATGAGATTAGTTCTACTAACAAATTATTTTAAGTAATAAAATTATTTGACTCCAGTAATTATTTACTTAAAAATAGAGTTTCCTAAAGGAAACACAAGTAGCTGCAATGTATTAAAATGCAATTTGTAATTAGAGGAGTGGCATTCTTTATGTAATAGGCAATGGAAAACGTCTAGCATTATGCATGATGGATATAGTAACAAAATAATGTATTGCAAAATATAAGAGCATTCATTTTCACTGTACTGTAGTATTTAATCAAGTGCTATTGATCTGTTTATTAAGATTAAAATACATAATCCTAACCATTTAAAGAATCTTCAGTATAATATTTTCAAAGAGCTTGATAACAAACTTGACAGGGAAGTCTTTGCTTTGTTAAATCCTGCACAGTGGCAATGTATTCTCATCTCAGGGATGTTTGGATTTCTGCCAAACTTGTGCACAAGGCTTTTTGGACACATGCCACCTTCTTGCATTCACCTTTTACCTTTGTTCTGTATCTGTGTGAGTGGCTGCCCAGTTTTAATTGCAGAAAGCCGTCCACTCGTTTTGCTTTGGAGAATGCATTTGAGATTTGAGTTTACCTATGAAACTGGACATAAATCTTTTGACCGGTATGTTAAATCATCAATCATAAAGACAGGAGACTCAGCCTAGATGAATTAAGTTAGTTTTTGAAAGAAAAAAAATTTTAGAAGATGTATGTTAGATGAAAAATATAAATAATACCTGAAAATTTGTTTAAATAACAAATCCAACATCCGATATTTACTAGTAATTCAATAGATTGTTATGATGATATGGATAAGACTTGGTTATTCCTTTACCATAAGGCTCCCACACTCATGAGGGAAAAATTGAAAAAAACAAAACAAAACACTATTGTTTGGTAATTTGATTTTCCTCCTAATATTTACAAGTCTGCTCAGGTGATTTAAAACTGGTGCCAAGCAGGTCAAATTCGTCTGTCAAACTCCTGTGTGGGCCAATGAGTACAGCCAGATGTGAATATTATTTCTCATATCATTTGTAATGAGCCCTTTATAAGCAAAGAACAAAATGTTTAGAAACCTGATCACTAGATTGATAAAAAGGATAAAGGTGAAAAGACTACTAACATCTTACCAACTCATAGTTAACTATTAACTAGTTACTGGTCAATGACCATTAACATTTGTAGCTATTCAGTTAGTCAGTGAAAAACATCATTACCTATAATCTTAGTTGAACCTCAAATCATGTCTCTTCTGTGTATAAAAATGTTGTTGTGTGCTTGGCATTATTCAAAGGGGATTATTTGTCAAGCATTTTCAAGGTGACTTCTTTAACAATCCTTCTGATTACCTTACCCATGATAAGGAAACTTGCAGAAATTATAACTGTTAAAATGTACAAATTTCACATTTAGAATATTCTAGGATCCTGAAATACTCTTGGTAAATTACTGTATAAAGAGAGCAGAGGTTAACAGCCCCCAAAGACATGATTACGACTATTTCATTATTGTTGACCTCTATAATAACAATAATTGAATATCTGAAGTTCTTTGTACAATTCTAGCAAAAGGCAAGGTGAGCAGGGTACTTAGTGTAGAGGTGAAAAGCCTGAGTCTCCAGGAAATCAAGTGATTTGCCTGAGGTCATGCATTTAGTAAATGAAAAAGCAAGAACAGAACTGCAGAACTGACAAAAACAATCTAGAACCCCTCACTTTGTTTCTAATTGGAATGGACTTTGGGAAGCAAAACATACTTCAACTTTTCATGTATCCTCAAGATGACCTATTTAGACACGTATTCCTTTAAAAGATTAGGTAAATCACCTCATAGTGTTTATTTGCATTCGTTGCCTTGTTCGTTTCATACTCATTAAATAGTTTACTAACATAGAAGTAACATGCATTGACTGCTGCTATGTCAGGGTTTGGGCTAATTGCTTTATACACATTATTGCGGTCAGTCCTGCAGCAACATTATTATTGCAACTACTTTACGGACGTAAGCTGATCTTAGAATTATTGGATAACTTGCTTAGGTCACAAATCCAATAAGTATATGAGCTAGGATTTAAAGCCAAGTCTAAGTCCATAATATAATGGTAGACAAGCATATACGTCCTGTGTAATGAATATTACAAACACATTGCTCCACTTTCGCTATTCATTTAGCTCCCCCATCCTCTGTTTATTATTACAATCTTCTAACGTCTGTCATAAAGAGATATCTTTGGATTTAGAAATAGTTGTACTTAAAAAGTGGCAGATGGCTGCTCTGCCATTGTTATCTAATCAAAGGGGAACGGGTACATACAGTACACTATTATATATTATTCACATATTCTCAATCTCTTCTTTCTCCCTCCACTTTCCCTTCTCTCCCTCACATAAACACCTGTGCTGCCTGACTGAAGTCAGTTGGCATTCCAGGAGGGGAGGCAGAATCAAACAAAAACAGAAAAAACAATGTTACATTTCAAACAGAGCTACAGAATTGTAAAGAATTCATCAGATCTTAACCTTTCCCGAGTCATCACATAAGAATGCTCTTTAATGATTCATTCGTATTGATGGCAGAAATGTAAGGAAGAGCAAGAAAGACTTTATTCCACCCATACTCTCTCTGTATAAACAGCTGATCCATTTTCTTTTGGCTAAAAGCAGACCGAGACAACAGCATGTTTCAGGTTGTCACATCCAGCCTTGACCCAGTGGCTGCACCATCTGATGAAAATTTCAGAAACTGGGAAAGTTAAATTTGCCACTGTTATTTGTGCAGAGCTCCCAGGTTCTTATTTTAGCAGAGAACAACTGTCAAGTGAGGCAATTTGTACATGCTACATCCTGGGTCCTATATGCTCAACTTCTGAACTTCTCTGATTAACCTAAAATTCTATAACCCCAGACTGCTACAAGGAGGTAACTCTGATAGCTTTCCACTGATCCATGGCTACATGACCCAGAGAGGTCAGAAATTGAACTTGACAAAGAAAGTTACTTTTACAACTCTAAGAGTGAAAAGACAAGGGAAGCAGTAAATGCACTCTCACTCTCTTTGGATGACCCTTCTGTTCTCTTAGCGTCTGATTATAGAATGAGGATTCCACATTCAGAGGTATAAAGTATGAAACACTCATTTCATCCTTTTTTTCCCCTATGATGAAAGCTTCTTTCCTCTCTCTTTCCAAGTACTAGCAATTATGTGAAATCCCAATAATTCCACAGCACCAAGTTTGCACACGAAGCAACAAGTAGGATATTCAGAATGAACTACTTGGTAGGATACTGTGGCAGTTTAGTATTGTTTATGAATTCCAAAAATAGATATTGGACTGTGTTTGTAAACTGGTCTGTTCCTCTGGGCATATTAGATTGTATTAGACTCAGGAGTTTCACTTTTACTTTATTAAATCATGATTAGAGCTTTTATTTGACTACGTCATTAGGGTGACTAGGTTTGAGTCTCCCCTTCCCCCCTTTGAGGGCTAAATTATAAACAAATGGATGCTCAGTCAAAGACAGGAGAGTGAATACACAGAGAAGGAGAACACAGAGAGTTGAGTTTTGTTTGCCTGATAGTTTACACATTGCCTTGTGGAGTAGGCAAAGCAGCTGAGTCCAGAAAGAGATGAGCCCCAGGAATAGAGACGAGCTTTATGCAAGTCTACAGCTGAAATCAGAAGAACCTGAGACCACGGATCCTTAAGAGGAAGAGGAAGGCTAAACCCTTGCAGAGACTGGCAGCCATCTTGCTCCAACACGTGGCAACAGACTTTGGTGAGGGAAGTAACTTACTCTTTATGGTCTTGTGACTGTAAGCTTCTACCCCAAATAAATGCCCTTTATAAATACCAACAGATTTCTGGTATTTTGCATCAGCACCCCTTTGGCTGACTAATACAGATAGCATTTGCTTGTTTCCCTTGTATTAATATAACACTCAGTGGAACATCTTCTTAAGGATACTCCCATTCTTCCTAGGATATACCAATAAGGGACATGGTTTCTTCCAGTCATGCTGACTTCCTGACCCATTTCAGGTTTAAACTATTGTCAGTCATGGATAAACATCTGTTCACACTAAAGATAATAAAAGGCTCAAGTCATGCATTCTTTCTCAAGTTTCTTTTCAGTTAATTTTGTTCTAAAATTTGAAGTAACCTGATCTTATGACTTCATGTTTCTTTGAGGCAATTTCCCATTTCATCCCATTTATTGTCAGTGTAGTGCTCTAGGCTTCTCATTCTATAGGAGGAAATTGAGGCCTATCAGGAGAAAATGTGCCATTTTAAAAGAAACTAATGAAGTACGAATAAAATCCAGATTTCTTGATGTTCTCCAATACTGCAAATAATACATTTTAATAAAAGGACGCTGCTGTATGCTGTATTATAGGTTAAAAGAAAATAGGTGTTAAGTAACCTTCCTGTTAGTACTTCTATTGATTTAGAGAAGCTCATGATGTTTATTATTATTATTATTATTTTTTAAAGATTTATTTATTTATTTATTTATTTATCCCCCCCTTGCTGCTTGTGTTTGCTGTGTTCATTTGCTGTGTGTCTTCTCTGTGTCTGCTTATCTCCCCCTTGCTGTGAGGTCCTGCTGCATCAGCCCATGGCGCCGCGCGGGCCAGCCTGCCCTCACAAGGAGGCCCCAGGAAGCGAACCCGGGGCCTCCCATATGTAAACTGGAGCTCTATTGATTGAGCCACACCCGCTTCCCCCATGATGTTTATTAACAAGAGTCTGGACTCAAAAATGAAAGTTTATTTATTAAAGTTAGCTGAGAGCATATTTAGTTATCACACATTTCTTTCCTGCAGAAGGATCTTTTTGATTTGTATTTCCTACTTTCTGCCTCAATTCCCCTAACAGTCTAAATATTAAAGATTTTTGACCTTTGATAGAAGAAAAATCTGGACAGCTTTACAAACCCAAAATTCATGCAAAACTTCATAGGTTGTAATTTCTATAATAAAATGTAGCCAACTATTTCTTTAAAGTAACTACTTCATATTCAATAATAAAAAGTTAGTAAATAGCTATGTACATCTGAAATGTCCACATGAAATCACTTGCTGCCAGCTAAGTGACCTTCACAACATATTCTATTCACACTGGTATTTCCATGAAATTGCAAATTATTATACCATAGACTTACCCTGGATCACTGATAAATATTTGAAACCTTTAACATTAAATTTATTAACATGAATGCCAACTGTATAACAAATGTACCTAGATAAGAGAAATTTACTCTTACTGCAATAAAAGATGTAGTTTTAGTTGTAGCAGGGTAGTATTTACCAGGATAATTATGTTAAATTTGTTATTTATTTTAGTCTTATATTGTGAAAAAAAAATAAGTTGACTAGAGTATGTGAACATTTATTCGAGTTTAGATAACTTGTTTATATATTAATAAAATAGTTGATCATGGCTAAAAACAGTAGCTCCATTTGATGAGACAACTATTTTACCTTGATTTTTATACCAAGAAGTTGTTTTTTTAAATAACTGTTTTATTTGAATTGTACTATGTGTCAAGTTTAGTAATTAATGGCAGATTGTGAAACTTGGCACAGTCCCTGCCTTCAAGTAGCTTGTAATCTTGAGTATAGGCATACCTCAGTTATCACGCTTCTCTTTATTGTGCTTCATGCAAATTGCATTTTTTACAAATTAAAGGATTTTTGGACCTTGCATGGAGCAAGTCTATCAGCACCAGTATTCCAACAGCATGTGCTCACTTGGAATCACTGTATCACATTTTAATTAAGGTATGTACAATATTTTTAGACATAATGTTATTGCCCCCTTAATAGGAATAATATAGTGTAAACATAATTTCTATGTGCATTAGGAAACCAAAGAATTCTTGTGACTTGCGTTATGGAGGTACTGGTTTTATTGCAGTGGTCTGGAACTGAACCTACAATATCTCCCAGGTATGCCTGTACTATGTCTGAGCACCTTGGTCTCAGCTAAAACTGCATTTTCCCCCATATATAGCATAGGTAATAACCATACTAAATTCTATTCTCATTTGAAATCAGTTGATTCTAAGTGTACATTTTCCCTATGGATTATACCAAATTATTGGCAGATTGAGTTTATGCTCAATATTTGTGAAGCATTATGTTTGAAGATTATGCAAAATAAGATTATAACAAAAAATGAAAAACATTATGAATTATTTAGCCCTTTTCATGATAATAGTCAGAAAAAATTTTAAATGAGAAAGATAAATGGCCAGCATTGCAAAATACTTTAGTCAGTTGTTCTTTCTCAGTTCTTCTTAATAATCCTAGATGTTCCTCATTAATATTAATAATAACAATTTATCACACTGTATACAAAATGCTTGCTTAATTATATTTCTCTCTTACTAAACTGAGGGCAAGAATAGGCCATCTTTGCATTACTAGAACTAAAAATTATTGCAACATTACACATACTTTATATATATTTGTAGAAAGAATGAAAAATAAATTCTTATTTCATTTGACCTCCAAAACAGTTGACTACTCTTCATTTCCTACAAGTCTCTATTTCCTTTCATTCATGACACCACACTTTCACCATTTATTTCATTTTCAATTACCTTTGTTGGCACTAGTTTTTAGCAGACTTTTTTGTTGTTGTTCTTGTTATTCATTTTTTTAATACTACTTTAAAAAATGTTTTAAAGATAATTTAGATTACATAAATGTTACATAAAAAATTTAGGGTATACCCATATGCCTCAATACCTAACCCTCCCACACTTTCCCACATTAACATCTTTCATTAGTGTAGTACATTTGTTACAATTGATGAACACATATTGGAGCACTGCCACTAAGTATGGAATATAGTTTACATTATAGTTTACACTTTGTCCCACACAATGTTGTAAGTTATGACAAAATATATAATGCATGTATCCATCATTGCAACGTCATTCAGGACAATTCCAATGTCCCAAAAGTGCCTGCCATATTATACCTATTTTTCCCTCTCCCTCCCCTCAAAACCTCCAGTGGCCACTGCCTCCACATCAATGATAAAAGTTCTGCCTTTGCTAGAATAACAATAATCTACTTTTCTTCCAGGCACTCTTCTTATTTCGTATTCTTTCCCTAGGAAATCACATCTTCTCTCACCTTCAATTTTTGACTATTTTATTTAATAATCCCAAATTTAGATCTTTCTGTATATCTAACCATTTAATAAATGACTTAATTGGATATGACACAAGCACCACAAAATAAACATGGTCAAACAATACACCTTCCCACCAAAACAACTGTGCCTCTAGTGTTGTCTAACTTTGTTAAAAAGTCCCAGTATCCAACCACTGATACAAGTCAGAAACTGGCGGGTTATCCTGTCTTTTACAGCTACTTCTTACTCAATCTGTAATGCAAGTTCTGTTGGTTCTACCTCCTAAGTAGTGTTTAAATAACTCATCTCTCGCCCATATATGACCAATGTTCTAATCCAAGCTCCGTAATTGCTTACATGGACCACTTTCTAATTGATTGATTAAAATATGATATTCACCCTGTAGCCACAACATAGGTGCTATTCAAAATATTCAACAATCAGTTAAATGTGGAGTTGCTATCTCAGATACCATACAATGGGTTGGCTTCACAACAGGAATTTGACTCACAGTTTCAGAGGCAAGAATGTTTGCTTTTTCCCAAGGATTGTCTGGATGGCTGGCAATACTTGGCTTTCCTGTCACAATGTGATCTCCTCTCCTTTGGTTTCTGGGTTTCTGCTTATTTCTGGCACCTGGCGCCTCCCAGTGGCTTTCTCACACATAAAGTGTTCCAGTAATCCAGATTAAACCCAATCTCATTCATGTAACTAAGATTAACATTTTCAAGAGACCCCATTTACAATTGGCTCATCCCCACAGGAATGTGGATTAAGATTAAAAACCTGTCTGCATTGGGGTACACAATTCAATCTACCACACGTGGCAGCCAATCAGATATAAAATACCAGAATAGCTGTACTGGAATACACCAACATTGGCTGTGATTATATCATTCAACATATATATTATCACCTATTTATGGAATAAATCCATAAATTATGGAAATTTTGTAGTGAAAGCATTTTCCCAAAATTGTTAATCTGATAAGAAAAAGGAGTTCTGAGACCAGAGGAGAGTTAGAGTTAAAATGTGACAAACTGATTTGCTTACATGTATAAAGTCTGTCTCCTCTCACTAAATTCTCATTTGCAAAATGGAGAGATCATTTTGGAAATGATCAGTCTTTTTGACTGCTGTAACCTCTTTTTCTAAAGTGGTAACTAATAGTTAGAAAGACCACAATAAATATTGAAATATTAAATCAGTGCATGAATGAATGGATAGATAGATAGATAGATAGATAGATAGATAGACAGATAGATAGATAGATACAGGAATGGTTTCTCATTACTTTTAAGTGAAAGTCCAAAGTGAAAAAATTTAACTTCCAAATCAATGGCTTATCTCTTACATATCATTTTATTCTCATCTCCCACAACTTTTCCCATATTTCCATGTCTTAAACTTGTCCAGTTTCTGCAAAACTCAATAGCTATTGATGTACTATTTCTTTTGTCTAATTATAACTTACCCCTTTTGTGATTGGCGAACTCCTACTCAGCCTTCACATTTCAGCTTAAATGCAAATTTCTTTTCTTGACCCAATTCAGTTCTTCTATATGCCTCTAACTTTCTTTTGCTAGATACATCATAATTATATTAAATGTCTTTTGGTATATTTATTTTAGCAGCTGTTATCTATTAAATTGCAAATCTTATGAAGTTAATATCATGACTATCCTATCCTTATATATCATCAGTGTCCAGCATAGTGCCTTGCGATAAAAGCTTCTCAATAAACACTTGCTTAAAAATATATTGCATGTAATTTGTTATTTTCACAGAAAAATAATATCTCATATATCCTAAAATATCCTTAAATGTTAAAAATTAAACCAGATATTAAAATCTTTTTTTTTTCAAGGGCCTTCAATTTTTGACAAAATTGGGTGGGAAGAGACATGATTGGAGATATTCTCTTAATTCAGAATACATAAAATATGTATGTAATTAATAAAATGAGGGAGATTCTTGGTGGTCAGAAATTATAAGGAATGCATATATCCATGGAAGAATGCAAGCACTGAAGCTGGCATTCTTTCAAGGAGGCAACTAATAATTTTGCCATGTACATGAGACAGGAGAAAAACCCTGGAATTCCCTGCAAGGTGAGAGGTCAACCAGAACTTCATGCATAAAGCCAAAATCAATGTAAAGCAACAATTTTAGTGAGTAAACTATAACAATTTTCTGGGGAAAATTTAACTGACTTAGAGTTTTATTTGTATGGAGGCATAACAAAATCTAGACTCACATGGAGCTGTGGTTGAAAACTGCATGATTTTTTGTTCTAAAAATCCCCATGACAATAATTTAATTTAACTGGATTGGATTGATAGTGACAGATGCACTTCCAAAAACAAATACAATTTATGTGGAAATATGATTTGAATCTACACCACAAAATTTTCCAAATTATAACTAATTGTTTGGAATATTAAAAAAAAAATCAGCAAATAAAGAAAAGGAAGAATAAGTGAGTCTGTATAGGGGTTAGCTGAAACATTTAGACTCAGACATGATACAACCAAAAACATTTAAATAATAGCTGCAATAAGTAAAATAAGTGTATTTAATATGCCTAAATAAATAAAAATAAAATTTTGGATTATTATATAAGTTTGAGATTATAAAATTAAAGTCTTATGTGAAACAAGCAAATGGTGATTTAGACATGAAAATATAATTGATGAAATAAAAAACTAATTGCATTGATTAAGGAACTGAACCCACAGTGAACAAGATAAGAGGTCAACTGGAAGTTAGAACTTCTAGTTAGTACAGAGTTCCCTCACCAAGTTCCCCCTATTATTAACATTTTATATTATCATAGTACATTATTACAGTAAATGAACCAATATTGAAACATTGTTATTACCTAAAGTCCTTAGTTTATTCATATTTCCTTAATTTTTACCTAATGTCCTTTTTCTGTTCCATGTTCCTATCCAGTGTATCACAGTACATTTTGTTGTCCTATCTCCCTAGAGTCCTCTTGACTATGATGGTTTTTCAGTCTTTGTTCTTGATGATCATGACAGTTTTGAGGAGTATTGGAAAGGTATTTGTAGGATGCCCATCAGTTGGGATTTGCCTGATGTTTTTCTCATGATTTCTCCTGGATTATAAATTTTGGGAAGAACAGGAAGGCAAAGTGTCATTTTATCACATGACATCAAGGGTACATTGTATCAACCTGATTTATGACTGTTGATGTTGACCTTGATCACCTGGTTGAGAGTGTGTGTGTCAGGTTTCTCTACTCTATAGCAAATGCTTTGTTTTCACTTTCCATGCTGTAAGAACAAGTGCAGACAGCATTAAATGTTTGGAGAGTTATGCTCCCTCTTCTTGAGGGCAGCGTATGTAGATAAATTGTAAGTTTTCTGAATGGTAGATTTGTATCTTATCCCCCATTAATTTGTTTATTTAATCGTTTATTTATATCAGTATTGACTCGTGGACATTTATTTTATACTTGAGTTATTTTTGCTCAGACTTTTCAAACTTTGGTCTTTTAAGCTCTTTCACTTGACCTACAGGTCCGTTTGACAAAGTCCATCAGTCTGGGGGTCAGTATTTGTTTTGAGCATGTTTATACCTGATGACAGTACAAGATACCCCAGGGTCAGTTTGTATATTTCTTGCTTCAACCCTAGAATCAGCCATTCCTTCAAGGAGACTTGGTTCCTTTTATTGAGAATGGTGTTAGAATCTAATATCTGCATGCTAGGTGAGTTCACTTCTTCTGAGATGTCACTGACTTCAGTTGACAGTGCAAGTAAATATATGTACATATATTTACCTTTGTATTTGAATATGTGTATAAATATTCCACATGTAATCATCAATATCTCTATTAAACTAATCATGCGTTTATACTGATATCTTCAGCTCAAAAATATCATTCAAAATCTCTGTTTGTTTATCTGAACTTGCCACTCCAACAATGAGAAAACTGATTCCTGTCCTGCACCATCTGTGTTAGTCAGGGTTCTCTAAGGAAACAGAATCGACAGGAGATATCTGTAAATATTATGAGATTTTATAAGACTATCTCATGTGACTGTGAGGGTGCAGAAGTCCAAATTCTGTAAGGTAAGCTACAAGCCAAGAACTCTGATGAAGGTCCTCGATGAATGCCCCAGGGTGAACTGGCTAGCTGAAGTAGAGATGAAAATTTTCTCTCTTCTGACTGCTAAAATCATGACTTCTCTTTTTAAGGCCTTCAATTAATTGTATGGGATGTTTCTCATTGCTGAAGGCAGTCTTCTCAGTAAACTGTAGATATAATCAGCCATAGATGCAATCAACTTACTAGTGATTTAAATCCACAGGATGTCCTCACAGTAATAATTAAGCCAGTGCTTGCTTGACCAAACTATTGGATACCATTACCTGGCCAAGTTGACACATGAGTCTAATCTTCACACCATCTATTTGCTTAATTGCTCAATTACAATGTGTAGCAGCATTATCATTTTTATTTTAACCTGTATTCCTATAGCAAACAACTTTATCAACCTAAGTACAGTGCTAATGTACAATTCCTTTTACCATTAATTTTGCAGTCTACATTAAGTTCCAAAGTTGCTTAGGTCAACCAGTTTGCATTATTTCTAAACTTTTGAATGTATTTAGGTTTCCTTTGTATATAAATAAAAGTTATTTTTGGTAAATGCTCCATTTGCATTTGAGAGCAAAGTATATTCTCTTACTCATTACACAAGTGATTAACTTATTAATTATGATGTTTCGTTCCTCTAAATTATCAATTACTTTTGTGTACTCTGTAGGCAATCTACCTCAAATTGAGAACAGTGTGTTTAAGTCTCCTATTTCTAGTATGTACCTATTTCTCCTTATCTTTCCTGATATCTGCTTTATAAAATTGCTTGCCAAATATTCAGACTGAAACCCTTGCTTATTTAGTGGTTACTCATTTTGTTACCTAATTTCAAAGACTTTCAATGCATGCATTAAGTTCATGTACACTTACAGTTATGAACAATATTTTGGCACCACTGATCCCAAAGTTTTATCTTTTATTTTGCATACTTAAGTCTATATTCTAATCATATTTTACTCTGTGGTTTATTTATTTTTTGCAATCTTTTAAAATATCTGTTGTTTAGTTTTAAGAAGATTTAACTATTTGTTCTAATGGGTACCTTTACTGAAACACCATTAGATGATGGCCTTGATGCTATGAAAATTATTCAGGTCCTATCAAGTATAAACTGGAGGTTTTTCATGCACCTTTTCCTCTGATAAAATATATTTGTTTTCTAAAAATTAATGTATTTGATTTTCAAATGTTTAGCCAAAATGAGGTCTTATCACTTTTCTTTAAATTCCCACAGTATCAAAGTAGTTTGGAATAAATGAAAATAATATTTAAATATTATGTAGATAAGTTACTGAGATTTTGCTTTACAATCACTTGTTGTAATATTAAAAGTAAGTATTCCATACTATTACTTATTTATATTATGTATTTAAAGTAAGAGGTTCTTGGAAAAGCTGGAATCTTATTTTGAAATGAGCCATTACCTCTAGGGTAATTCTTGAGTTCAGAAAATAAAAGTCCAAAGACTCTGAGTTAAAAACCTGCACTTAAGTTTCAGACACAGGAAAAGCAGAAAATGTCATATAGAAATCTATGTCTGAAAAAAATACTATAAAAAACTAATTAATTAAAATTCTCACAAAATTTTACAAGATATCTTAATAAGACTTTCACAGATATGGAGACATTTGAGACATTTGTAGAACTCCTGTGAGAGGAAAAATAAGTAATTGCTTAAATCAGGGGAAAATGTTTAACATGTGAATATTGCTTTATTAAAATAATGAACCCCTGCTGTTTTCCCTGCAGTGTTAATGGTATCTGAATATTTGACACACTTTAATCTACAGATGATAGGTGGAAAGAAAATTTTGAATCAATTTCAACAAAAATAGTATGGACCTATAAAACAAAATAGAACAAATCTTGCTCTTAAGAATGTGATTTAAGAGATATGGAAGTGATGCGAGTGGTATGAAGGGGTTTTATTTAAAGATTGGGAATACAATGTATCATAAATATATATCAGAATTAAATTCAAATTCTGGCATAATGAAAACGGGTTTTTACTTCTTATATTTCATCACTGATTTGTACTTGGAATATCATTTATTTCTTTCATATTTCTATTTCAGCTCTAAGTTGTTCTCGTAATCTAAAATTTATAATATTACAGTCATACTATTTGTGAAATATAAGATGATGGGATGTCTTCAGGAATTCACATAGTAGGCCATTGAGTCAAATGGTTAATTTGAAATACTTATTCTTCTATTAAATCTCTTAAATTGTAATATGGAAGGTGTACATATGAATGATGGATGAGGTTTGGACTCCTAACAACACAGAAGCTTGCCTGCCATTTTTCCCTTCAGATACTTTTCTAAACTGATTTCCATTTGTAGTTGTTTTGAAGATTAAAAAAGACTAGCTTTATGAAATTGCTTCAGGTTTTACTTTAAACAATTAGCCATATAACAAATTCGTAATGTTTTTAAGATATCATTAAAATGGTAGCAGAATTTTCAGCAGCTTTAAACATTTGTAACAAATGACAAAATTTAATGAACATTGAAATAAATCATCTGCTAAAGTAGCCCCAGATACCAAGCTGACAGCACTGTAAGATAGTTTCATTTAATTTTCATTTCTATGGGTATAACCAAAGGGTAAGGTTTTCCCTCCTCAGTTTAATGTCCTTTTCTGTGCTTATTAAAAGAGAAAAAAATAGACATTTTTAGCCAATAAAACCAGTGTCACAACTGAATTGAAGTTGTTGAAGTATTATAATTAATTTATATGACAAAGGATAGTGGTACCATATTTTCCAAAACAGGTTTCAGACTTCAAATAGGCTCTATTATGAAGGACCATGTTATATAGCTGTCCAGATGTTCTGTTATTCCCATAAATATAACACCATGATAAGAGAAATAAATTACTAGATTTATAGGCTACAGCAATCTTTTTAGCTCCCTGAAAGAAACAAATGGAAGGATAGAACAATTGTTAAAGGAAAGATTTTTAAAATTATGATGCCTTTTCTTCCTTTTCAGGCAAAGAATCTTCACTAACATGAAAATCCAGATAATAAGCAAGGTGGGAACTTGCCATTACTCTTTTTGTTTTGGTGGAAAGTGGAAAGATTTGTTTGTTTATTTATTTATTTAAAATTAATTTATTTTTATTTTTTAAACAATTTAGTGAAGTATGTCATTCATACATGAACATACATAAACTATAAGTGTTCAGTAAACATCGTAAACTTACAAAACAAACATGCATAACATCATACAGGGCTCCCACACATCACCCCCCCCCAAACATCCTGCATTGTTGTGAAACATTTGTTAACAAATCATGAAGGAGCATCATCAAAGTATTACTACTAACTATAGTCCGAATCTTCCTCCTGATTTATTCATTATTTAATTATTAGAACAATTTGTAGGTTTACAGAAAATTCATGCAGATATTACAGAGTTCCCATATCCAACCTCTCTCTTTTGTGTCTATCTGAAATCAATTAATGTCTTTAACATGTCTACGTTGTGAGATCTCAGAAGAGAACTGTATTATGACTGCTGGTAAAGCTACAGAGGTAACACAATCTATAAAAGATTATTCCAAACACATTTTCCCATCAGAAGGAGTTCTCAGAGAAAAGTGCCACTGTTTCTCTGAATAAAGCACAGACTCAGAACCATCAGGTAATATTCTTGAATTGAAATTGAATTGGTACAGAACCAAATAATATCAAGAGAAAATTTTGCATTATATATGCTGACCTTTACTACATATGTACAGAAATATACCTCAAATGACATTTACTCTAAATAAGTGAACACTTCACTTACATAAATTAGATGAAGTCAGTGATAACATACCAATTTTGGCTGAAAAATATAATTATTGAACATGAGGATACTGAGGCCCAAGACAAACAGGATCAAAAATGAAATTATCATGAAAAATTCACTAAAAATAAAAGATATTTTTATAGTGATTAGTGGAAAGCAAAGTTGTCCAGAGTTTGAAGATTTTTATACTGTGCTCCTCTGGTATAAAACACTGTCTCTACATAGGTGATCATTCATCTTTTGTGCACAATACAGTTCCACCTTTAGACTGTTGCCCTGATGTAATCAATAAATGTACTCTCCTACCTCAAAATTGCTCAACTTTAATGAATGCTTAGATAGTTTGACAATAGGTCCTAATTCAGGTGGGCACTGGACAAGCCTGAAAAGTAATAGGGAGATCCTGAATTATTCATGTGCCAGGGTGACTTTAGAGAGACCATTAAGGAAGACTTGAGAAGTGGCTGCAACTTTGAATTTATTATGCAACCTAGACATTACAGAATTTAAGCTCAGGCAGGTTACTAAAACAAAAACAAACCGAAATTACTACCCCCCCAAACATAAATCACAAGAAGGAAAAAAAATTATTTCAATAGAATTCAGTGCTGCTATAAGATATCTCAAATATTCAATATTCAACCAGAATTTACTAGTTATGCAAACACATGGAAAGTGTGACCCATACACAGGTAAAAATATATCAGGTTTAGCAAATAAAGACCTATAAAAGCTATTATAACAATTCTAAATAAATCAAGATAAATATACCAAAACAATTAAATAATAGAAATATAACAATTATTCAGTAAATTAGGAATCTCAACAGACCAATGGTAATTATAAAACATTTGAATTTTTTTGAAGTGAATAATTTAGTAACTGAAATGAAAAGAGCATGACATAAACTAAAGGTTTGAGAAAGCAGAAAAAAGAGTCAATGAAATTTAAGAAAAATCAGTAGAAATTATCCAATCCAAAGAACAAAGGGAAAAAATATTGAAGAGAAATGTACAATCTAAGAGACCCATGTGTCAGTGCCAACTTTTTCATAATATGTGTAATGGGTTTTCAAGAAGGAAAGGAAAAACTAAAGGAAAAAAAAGATATCTCCAAGTAGTAATGGAAAAAACACTTTTAAAACTATGAAAAAACATAATTTTGCAGATACAAGATTCTCAAAGAACCCCATATGGGATAAATAAAAAGAGAACTACACCCACTGTAGTCAAACTGATGACAGATAAGGTCAAAGGAAGAAACTTGAGAGAAGGCATATTTTCTCATCAGAAATAGTGGAGGCCAAAAAAAAGAGATTAATGACATATTCAGTGAGTTGAGAGAAGAAAACAATTAATCAAATAACAATCCTATATCCTGTGAAATTATCCTTCAAAAATGAAGGAAAATTGAAGGTATGCCCAGATACACAATATACAAAGAATTCATTGCTGGAAGGCCAACATTATCAGAAGTAATAAAGGAAATCCTTCAGGTAGAAAGGAAATGACACCAGGTAACCTAGAGCCACAGGAAAAACTTAAGGGCACAAGAAATGGTAAAATGTGGATAAATATGAATGACTGTGTGTATGCATGTGTTTAGGAGTTTGAGCATATTTTTGGCTTGTCTTAAACTATTTATAATCATAACATGGTTTAAAGCAATATATAACACTAGATTGTTATAGTTATAAAGTATATAGATATAGCATATATAAAAATAATAACACAAAGGTGAGGGGGGGGAATGAAACTATACTGGGGCAAAGTTGCTATATTTTATGAGAATTAAGTCATTACTAACTTGAATAATATTTTAATGGGTTAAAGATGCATTTTGCAATTCGCGAGTAACCATTTAAAAGAAACTAAAATTATAAATATAGCTATCATTAATATAACAGTAAAAGTGGCATAAAATATTTGTTTAACACAATAGAGTGCATTAAAAAGAATATAGAAAACAAACAGCAAAATAGCCCACACAAATTTAAACACGTCAATAATTATATAAAATATAAATGGACTAAACAATAGAACAAAAAGGAAAGATTGTAGGACTAGATTAAAAACCCAAACCTAACTATTTGCTGCATATAAAACAAACATTTTTCATTCAAATGTATAAATGGGTTGAAGTAAATAAATGAAAAAAAGATATAAAGTATAAATATTAAATATCTAGACCTGGAATGGCTGTATTAGACACAACAGATTTTAAGAAAATGACTACTACTAGAAACAGAGACATTTCTTAGTTACAGAAGGTCAGTATGTCAGGAACAGATAATAATTCTTTATGTTAATGTATCTAACAATAAAACTTCAAAATACATTCAGAAATGACAGAATTAATAGGAGAAATAATAAATACAATCATTATAACTGTATATTTCAGTACTATCCATGCAGTAACTAATATAACGAGTAGACAGAATATTAGTAAGAATACATAATTTTACACTAATCTTCTCAGCTTCTACTCTCAGATAATAATTGATGGAGTTTCAATTAAAGGCCATGACTACTGACAGAAAGGTCACCTTGGAATGTAATAAACAAGTCCTCCAGTCTCATGCTAATAGGAGCTGGGTGGGGAAACATCCTGAAGCAACACCCGTGAATTGCAGAAATGTAACAAAGAACTGAGCTATTGACCTTTAAGACTTTTTGATTTCAGTAAGATGTAACTGTCAAGTATCTATTACCCTTGCACATGCTCACACGTATTTTCTTTGTTCTAAAGCTGAAATAAAAGCCACACTTTGTGAGGTGGCTGGGCTCTTCTCTCCAGATCGGAAGGAGGGTCCCCTGATCCCAGTTTTTTCTTCTCTTTGTCTCTTTCTTTCTCATCCGTGGCACCATTTTCACCAACCCAGTTCCTGAACACCAATAAATAATAATTTAAAAAATCAAATTTCTGGAAAAGAAATATGGTTGGTCTTCCTCTGTGATTCCCTGTTATTTTTTATCTTTTTTTCCTTTAGATCCTAGGTGCCTTGTTGGCACCAAACTCAAATTTTTGGCTTCCCAGCTACATAGTAATGCAAAAAACTTTTTTTAGTTTCTCCATCTCATACTTCTTGCTTTCAACTTCGTTTTTCTGGTTCTCAACTCCATACCTCTTATGTATCCGCAAATGACTTAAGGACAAAAGTAGTGCAGTGCCAGTTTCATCAAAATGCTTCCATTTTACCTGAAATTTTAGTTTATCCAATATTAGTGGTCTTGGTGGTTTTTAAAAACTATATCTATCATTTGTAAGCATTATCTTCAAAAATCTTTTTATGTCATAGACCATTAAGTAATAGGTATAAGTTAGTACTAAGCACTAAAGTTGTGTGGTAAATATGGTATGAAGCTCCTTTACAGTACAGAAAAAAATACTGTTAAGAAGCTTGGACCTTGAGACTGCTATTGGTCTAAGGACTCAGGCCCCAAGAGATTCCTGAGGTTTATCAAAACTTAAGTGTTTCACAGGGCTCCTTTGTTCCAAATGAATGAAATTTCTTTTGCTGATGCCCATATTCATAGACATAATTTTACTTAACAACTGGTACTGCTAGCTTTCTGTCTTCTAAGGTCACTTAGCCTTTCCTGAAAACTGAATGCCTAGGTACCATTTTGAAGTCACTGTGCATGCAATCTTTCTTTTACAGAAAATAATAATTTCTTATAAACAAAGTGACATGAAGCTTTGTTCATACATCAAAATGAAATAATCATGTATGGGGGGTTGGAAGATGAGTTTAATTTCACATCCAAACTGAAAACTTACACATCTCAATGTTTATAAATATATTTGTTTAAATGTAATCAAGCTATTTGTCTGTTGAAAGGACAAAACAGCAAAAGCAAACAAACAACAACAACAACAAAAAACCACTTCAGAGAAATGTAACAGAATCCAGAGTCTCTTGAATGTGTTTAAAACATTGTCTAGGAAACTACCCAAAATAACTTGATACATAAAGAATAAGATAATATCACACATTTACAAGAGAAAATACAATCAATAGCAACTGACATTGAGATGACATAGATGTTGGAATTAGAAATCAAGGATTTAAATCACTTATTACAACTATTCAAAATGAAAAACAGAAGCTATAAAAAATAAAATGAGCTGAAAATATAATAATGGTATAAAATTTCATAGATGGGCTTAACATCAGAATAAATATGATTGAGAAAGGAGTCAGTGAATTTGAAGATGCTTCACAAATGTGCAATTTCAGTTCTAGAAATAGAGAAATGAACAAAGCAGGAAACATATTTGAAGAAATAATGATTAAAAATGTTTCCAAAGATTGTGGGAAAATGGCATCAGATTAGGCAGACAAGGCTCAGTTCT
>JAQZBX010006119.1:0-54176 GCA_029593785.1 Cabassous unicinctus | reverse complement strand
ACTGAGCCACTCCCGCTTCCCAAGGCTGGGATTTGAACCAGGCTCGTGTGCCTCCCAGATCATTCCATTACTTCTGCCCATGGGCCATGGTCAGTACAGCTTTTGTGACCCCCCTTTGTGCTTAGGGCTGGGGCCAGCTGGGTGAGGGCAGAGCAGGGGCAGTCCATGTAGGGTGATGGGGCATAGAGCAGGGGGCGCTTCTCTCCCGAACATTTCTCAGAATGTCTTGCCTGGGAGAGCCCCCTCCGGCCATCCCAGCCTCTCGAGAGGCCTGTGTAAGTTGTCGACAGCCTGGTTTCTAGATGGCGTACTGGACTGCCGCCTGATTTCATTGATACCCACATCAGAGGACCATTGTCCTCAGAGCCATCTTCAGCCTTTTGCTGCACTGGCAGTGGGCGGGATGCCAGGTCCCTGAAGGAAAAGGCTTCCAGGCCAGTCCGGGTAAGGGCGATAATGGCTCAAGACCTGCCGCGTGTGCCGTGTGGACCTGGGTTCAAATGCAGCCTCTCCACTGAGCCGCAGTTTCCCTGGCAATAGCAGTACATACCTCCTTGGGTTGTTGTGAGAATCAAGTGAGAGGGTACATAGTAGGTGTTCATTAAAGGGCAGTTAGGCAGGAAGAGGAAGCCGGTCCACTGAAAACATCTGTTCCGTGTGGAAATATCTCCAGGCAGGCCCTTCTCCTCCCCTTTGGAAAAGGTACCGTGTGGCCACACAACCCCTCTCCGAGAAGCCGCAGGGAACATGCTTGTTCTCCAGCTACCCCTGCCCCTGGCAAGGAGTGCCAGGTGGGGAGTGGAGGCCAGCGTTCCTGCCTCCCTCTCCCTCCCTGCCCCCACATGGTCAGTGGGCCCCGTGGGCACCCTTGTCTGGGAATCAGGGCACCTAGCCCTCATCCTGCCCCTGTGGCTGACCGACTCTTGACGTCTCTTCTTGTTGGGCCCCTGTCTCCTGCCAGCCCCAGGTGTCTGAGACTTCCCCCACTGCTGTGAGAGTTAGTAGGAAAGGGACCTGCTCCGGGCATGGGGTGGGGACCCTTGAAAGGCACTGCAGGAGATGGGGCAGGGGAGGGAAGGGGAGAAGATGAAGAGGGGGCTGGGCTTTATTACACTGGCAGTGGGGACCCCGGAAGATTTAAGAGGTGTATGTGATTGTAATAGTGACAAGGTTAAATTTTACCTGAGCCCTGTGAGCCTGGAGAAGAGCAAAGGTTAGGAAGTCCAGTCCAGCCCCTCCCAAACCCGAGACTTTGTATTCTGGGAAAAGGCTTTCTGCCAGAAGCTCCCTGTCCCAGTAGGACTTAGATTAAGACTCACAGATGCCCCCTGGTTTATCTATGGCAAAGCCAGATACAGACCCTCCACATTCCTAATCACTGCCTCATAAATGATCAGTTGAACTGCTTGTTTCCACTGATCCATCAGAACAAAATGCTTGTTAACCAAACTTGGTTTAAGCGTCTGGCCTTCCTCCAGATCTCCCAGAAAACAGGGTGCTTTGACGTAAAATATTCTCAGACCTACAATCTGATCATGTCAACCTTTCCTACCTCCCTACATTGAGTCGTTTGCTCTGTAGAAAAGAAAAATCTTTTATGCCTCTTTTTTTTTTTTTAAAGATTTTATTTATCTCTCCCCACCCCCTCATTGTTTGCACTTGCTGTGTCTGTTTGTCTTCTTTGTTTCTTTAGGAGGCACCAGGAACTAAACCCAGGACCTCCGATGTGGGAGGGAGGTGCTTAATCGCTTGAGTGATTCCCTGCTTTGTTGTGTCTCTCATTATGTTTTTCTTCTTGTGTCTCTTCTTGTATCAGCTTGCTGCACCCACCCATCGCGCCAGCTAACTGTCTTCTTCAGGAGGCACCAGGAACCAAACCACGGACCTCCCATGTGGTAGGCGGGAGCCCAATCGCTTGAGCCACATCCGCTTCCCTATGCCTAACTCTTGAGACACTTGCTGATCTTATGATCAGAGCGTTCTCCCTATTGCAATAGGCCCCTCCCTCTATTGCAATTGCTCCTTTCTCCCTTTCCAATCATCCTTTGAAATAATGTTTCACCTTACCAAGTCTGGATTTGTTTTTTCTTTGACAATAGCTAACATTTTTCAAGGGCTTGCTACATACCAGGCACTGTTCTAAGCATTCTGTTTTAAAATCATTTAATCCTTACAGCATAATTCCATGTTCAGATAAGGAAACTGAGGCATGGGGAATTTGAGTCCCCTGCCCAATGTCACACAGCTTGGAAAATGCTGGAGCCAGGATCAAACCCATGGTCTGATTCAGAGCCCACACCTACCAATCCTATTGCCTCCATGATTCACTCCAGCAGAGCAGCTCTGGAAGTGGTGGGGGGGTCCAAAAGGAAGATGGGGCACTGGGAAGAGCTTAACAGGCAATGACAACTGCTTAGGAAACACATTATGTCTTCTGTCTGGGAGCCCCTTGCCCCATCCCAGGAGCTGCACATGTAATCACAGAGCTCCAGATAACTCAAAGTCATGGGCCTGTGAGTGAGTACGAAAAGTCCGCAGAGAGTCAGTTTAGCAAAGGTCACAGCCGTTGCCTGCAAAGTTCAGGATGGCAGGTGATGGCAGGACCTGTGGCCCACCTACTAACTTTGACACCTGGAGAGAACAGAGGATTTGAAATCACACAGATCCAGGCTTGAATGCTGAGCCTCGGTTTTATCGGTAAAATGGGTATGATAACACCAGGAGGAGTGAAAACCTGTGCAGATGGTACCATATAGATCTCCAACAGATGTCAATTCCTTGCCTTCAACCCTTGGCTCTTAGTCTGCTCCCCTACGCTCAAGTCCCTGGATTCCAGAAGCATGGAGGATGGAAGGATGCTAGGAACCAGGGGCCACTCTGCCGTCCCTCCCCCTCCCTCAGCCATCTCACTCTTTCCTGAAGCCCTCATCCTGCTGCAGGCCCATCTGGCTACTCTGTTTCGGGAAGCTGCTCTGGGTGGCCAAGCATCTTCTCCTACCCGCTTGGGTCCAAGGGGACACGGCTTGTTTGAGCTCTGGTTCCAGCTCTGCTGAGGCCACTGTGACCTCCATTTCCCCAGGGATAAAGTGAAGGGGCTTTCAAACACCCGAGGGCAATCCACCAAAGCCTTTGGGGTGAGGGTATCTAGCAGGGCCACCATTACCTGGGTTATAGGCTGGGGTCAGGTTGAAAGACCCCTGCACAGCCAAGATTATTCTAATCTGATTAATCTAATCTGGTTGCTGAGGAGTGGCATGGGGCTGGAGGTACAAGACCCTACCTTTTCCCAGTTAACAGGAACTTCTGGTTGCAGCAGCCAAAGGCATACAGCAGTAAAAGCTTTGTAGGGTTTAGGACAGCATGGGCAGGCCAAAGGGGACTTTTTTTCTGCTGGGGGTGGTGGGATGCCCCCTCTTGACAGGAAGCCCAGGAGGCCACTTCTTTGCTGTGTCCCTTCCTGGAACGCAGAGCTGCCTGAATGAAATAATTGGCTGCAGGATGCACTCAGAATCCAGTGCTTATGCAGATTTACGCTAATAACATGCAAATACAACTGGCCTTAGGCTAGGCACCCTGGGATAGCCGCTGGTTGGGGATGGGGTGACCCCTCCCCCTTTCTATTTCAGACTTTGCCTTAAGGTCTCTGAGGATTTCAAGGGAGAGGTCCACCCATCTTCCCTCCAATCCGGGCTTTTTTCTGTCAGCTCCAGTAGGGCATGGGAGCGTCTATGCAGCATCTACTGTGGGAGGCCCCAGCTTGCATGAATGTACCATGATACCAGAGAGGAAGATTCCAGGCTCCCCTATAGCTTTGCACAGACCATCTGGTTCAGGACAATGAAAAGGAAAGGAGGCTTAGAATGGGGAAGTGGATTTCTGTGGTATGCACAGCAGAACTAGAATTCAATCCAAGGCTGCCTGATTTTGATTCTACACCCTTCACTATGGCTGTTGCCACAAGGTTATGCTGCCTTGTGTATAAATAATATGACCGTGATGTGTGTATATATTTGGGAATAGAGCCTTGCAGCCCCTTAGCCTCCCACCTGTGCAGTGGGATCTAAGCAGGCCTAACTTGGTAGCCCTGGACCTCTCTCCATTCTCAAGCCTGGGGCCTGGTGCTTGGTAGGAGCTCACTAACTGCTTTTGTTAAAGCTCATTGTCAAGGTACTTCAAGCCCATTCCAGTTCCTGGAAGTCTCCCTTGTCCCGACCAGACCTCACTCTGTTGTGGATAGGGCTTTCTTACTGCAGGGAAAGGATGTTCTCATAGCTTGTCATCTGGGAGAGAAGTAAATCCTGGAGTAGGAAATGGGGTGAGCCTTAGACTTGGGGAAGGAGGACCCCTTTGGGCCTGGGAAGAGCTGGTCTGACAGCTCAAGTATGGAGGGAGTAAGAGATTCTCACTAGAGGGCATTGAGTTGCAGCTTCCCCCTTCCCCGACCCCCAATCCCCAGTCCACCCCCCAGTCCCAGGGAATCATGATGAGCACAATTGAGTGGGGGGTCTAAGGTCAGTGTAAGCTTAGAGTGCTGGTTTTGGGTTAACTCCCAGCTTTGGGGGGTTCTTTGCTCAAAGTCATAGCTTGGTCCCTAGTTGTGCCACTGGAAATCAGGGATCCTATTCCCTTTCCAAAGCAAGTAGGGCATCAGTGGTCCGCAATGGAGAGGTCAGTGCCTACACAAGTGGGTTGGATCATATGATGTCTGGCATCAGTGTGGCATCAATATAGTGGCCAGACCAGAGGTCCATACGGAGGGCCTCATTCGGAAGCTCTTGGAGACAATTTTCTGAGAAAGACTCAGAAACAACGGGGGTAGGGTGGCAGTGGTGGGGAAGGCAGATGTCATTTGAGAGGAAGTAAATTTCTGGGGAGCTGATGGTAGGGGCTGGTGTTATAATGATTTTAGTCTACAAAGCAAGAATGCTCTTATTGGGATCACAGACTGGTAGGCCCAGAGACCCACATATCCCAGCCTGGTCTCTGGCTTGGGAACTGGCCAGGCAGAGGATGGCAGAACAGTGTCCACTGGTCTCCTGTGATGACAGGAGGAATGGCCACAGCTGGCCAGGGCCAGAGAATCCCAGAGACAGCGCAGCACCCAGGAGCAGGTCTTCTTCCCCTCCAACTGAAGCAGACTAGTAAAATAGGGAATCAATAGATGGATTTGGAACCTGGCAAGAAGTCCACGTGGCTATCAATACCAAGATGGCTGCTGGAAGACCCTCACGAGATTTCTGCCATTTGGAATGAGATTTCCTCTGGAAGCCAGGAGAAGCCCTGGATATTCTCCAGAGACATTATCATTGGGCCCTCCAGGGGAATTGATGGGTGGGGTAATCAATGAAAACAGCAAACAGCTGGGACTCCTCCCATGTCATTTGCAAAGGGGCGGAATAATTAATGGTTTAAAAAGCAAGCGCAATGGCTGAATCCCTCTCTCTCTCTTTCTTGCCTTTGGACCCCTGTTTTGGCCTTCTTCACCCCCACCTGGATCAACACACAAGTAAAACCTGGAGATTTATAATCTATAATGGGAAATTGTAGTCTGTGAACCAGCCCTCTTCATCACTCTTCAGCCCCTTCTTCTCTATTTGGGACTTATGATCTGTTATTTTCTCCCATTTCTCTTCCCTCCCTACATTAATAAATTACTGGCCCAATCAACGTGATGTGCTCATGAAATTCATTTCTGCAGCATTGTCAAAAACCTAGATAAAATCCGGTAACACATGGGAAGCGGGTGTGGCTCAGTGGATAGAGCCCCCGTTTACCATATGGGAGGCCCCAGGTTCGCTTCCCTGCGCCTCCTTGTGAGGGCAGGCCGGCCTGAGCGGTGCGGTGGGCTGATGCAGCAACCTCACGGCAGGAAGCAGGTGTGGCGCAATGGATAGAGCACCCGTTTACCATATGAGAGGCCCCGGGTTCGCTTCCCTGTGCCTCCTTGTGAGGACAGGCAGGCTCGGCGGTGCCGTGGGCTGATGCGGCAAGACCTCACAGCAAGGGGGAGATAAGCAGACACAGAGAAGACACGCAGCGAATGGACACAGCAGCACAAGCAGCAAGGGGGGCATAAATAAAATAAAATAAATAAATCTTTAAAAAAGAAAAAATCCGGTAACACAACCACTCAGGGCTGAGATTTCTTCCCAAGCAGCATTGACTTCAGAATTTGATTGGATCCTCAGGTGAAATAAGATACAACTTTTCATTTCCCTAGGCTCATCACACAGTGACCAGGGACAATTATGGGTAAAATAAGATGCCAACTCCCCACAGTAGAGGCCCGAGTCCTTGGCAGAGGGCAAACATAAGCCAAGTGCCGTGTGGTGAGCCAGCTTCGGGGGCAGTGCCAGGCTCCTTGCCCAGGCAAGACAGAGGTGGGGGAGGCTTGAGCACTTAGGTGGGAATGGAGGCCCAGTCTGTTTCCCGGGACCATTAGTGAGGCGAACGGCTGCTGAAAAATTAACCACAGGCCTCGGTAATGCACTTTGGAGAGAAGCATCCCTTCAGTTACTCAAATACCTGGATGTGGACTGGAGAGCTGGGCATGAGGCAGGCATGGCTTGTCTGTCTTTTGGAAAAGAAGAAAAAGGAGGAAAACAAGTTGTCTGCCCCACAGAATACGAACATTGCCAAGTGTGTTTGAGGCAGTGACCCTCTTGTATGGTCCCTGCTTAAGCTTCAGATCCAGGAAGGTGTCCTGGCCCCTCTCCAAGGTCTTCTCACCTGGCACCTGCTCTGAAAACAGGGCCACATTTTTCAGTCAGCCCAAAAAGGCTTACTGGGCCTTTTCCAAGTCTTTTCTGAGGCAGAAGCCTCGCCTTAAACACCCGTGGGTGGAGTTCCTACATGAGCAGAGACAGAAAAAGAGTGTGATTCCTCCCCTGTGAGTAGGCCATTTATGAAGTAGCTCCTGGGTGCTGGACACACATTTATTCTCTCTAACATCTTCAGCCGCCCTTCTAGGAGGGCCCTCCATGTGCCCCCTTGTCAGCTGGGAATATGTATTCTCCTAGAAGTGAGACTCAAATGTGAGGCAAGAGTAGATGGTGCTGTAAGAACAGTGAATCGGAGGGCAAGGATGAGGAGTCCTGCCTCAGCTCCTTTCTCGCTGGAACACATTTTTCCCTGAGTGGTGGATTTTCTCCCAGGCTCAGGGTCTCTCCTTTCAGTTGGAAAACATTTATATTTGAAAGCCTTTATTGGGTGGTTGATTTGTCAAATGGGTAGAAGGCAATGGCTTTCAAACTTTTTCACATGGTTGCACAACCTGCCCCAGGACACACAAAATCAAACACGTTACACATCTAAACTGAAACAACACTGTTACAAGACAAAACTTAGCCGTACTGCATGTGATAAGAGCTGATATACTTTTAAGTTTTATTCCATTTCATTCTTTTTTTCATTATAGAAAAAGGTTATTGTGATGTAATAAAAGAGCAAGGTGGAGTAAAAACACTAGGGAGAGGACTTGTGAGTGACGTCTGGATTTGTGCGCTTGGTCAGGGTTGCATTTGGGGTCAGATTGCAGTGCGCAGAGTGCATCATGATTACCATAGAGGTGGCCTGTAGGTCTTCGGGATCCATAACCTGGAGCCCAAGCAAGTGAGAAGCTCAGATAGGTGAATGAACCTGCCACAGCACCCTTACTGAGCATGTGCCCTGAGGCTGTGGCTGGGGTCAGAGATGTCCACTCTGCATCTTGCATGGAACCAGGATTCCCTCAAGTGTCTATTTTCCTTATCTGAGCACTGAGAGGTTGTAGCTGATAACCTGTTATGACTTGAATTGTGTCTCCTTTCCCAAAAAGAAAAGAATATGTTCCAGTCTGTTTTAGTTTCCTAGGCTGCTCAAAGCAAATACCATGAAAAGGGCTGGGTTTAAACAATGGGAATTGATTCACTCACAGTTTTGAGGCTAGAAAAATGTCCAAATCAAGGTATCATCAAGGTGATGCTTTCTTCCCGAAGACTAGCTGTTGACGATCCTTGGCTAGGCACATAGGCATCTGCTGGTCTCTCCTGTCTCTCCTGGGTTTCACTGATTTTAGCTTCTTGCTTCTGTGGTTTCTCTCTCTTTGTCTAAATTTCATTCTCTTATAAAGGACTCCAGTATTAGGGTTAAGACCCATCCTGGTTGAGGTGGACCACACCTTAACTGAGGTAGCCTCATCACTAGGTCCTACTTACAAAGGGCTCACACCCACAGGAAAGATTAGCTTTAAGAACATGTGTATTAGTCAGGGTTCTCTAGGGCAACAGAATCAACAGGAGATATCTGTAAATAGTATGAGATTTTATAAGAGTCTCTCACATGACCGTGGGGATGCACAAGTCCAGGTTCTGCAGGCAGGCTGCAAACCAGGGGCTCTGATGAAAGTCCAGTGAAGGTCCTTGATGAGTTTCCAGGAGACATTGGATGTCCAAACATGAGCTGGGAAATTATTCTCTCTGAATGCTGAAATCACTTCCCCTTTTAAGGCATTCAACTGATTGGATAAAGCATCACTCGTTGCTGACAGCAATCTCCCTGGTTGATGCAGATATAATCAGGCATCTATGCAGTAAACTCACCGATGACTAATGCCCATAAATGTCCTTGTATTATAATTAGCCCAGTGCTTGCCTGACCAACCAACTGGACACAATTACCTGGCCGAGTTGACATGTTAGCCTAACCATTACAAACATGTTTTCTGGGGGTACATACAATTTCAAACCACCACATGGTCCTAACACCCTGTAACCTCAGTATGTGTCCTCACTTGGAAATATGGTCTTTGAGAATGTTATTACTTAAGATGTGGCCAAACTGGATTTAGGTGAGCCCTAATCCTGTATGCCTGGTGTCCTCATAAGAAAGGGAGAGGAGACACAGTCAGACGCAGGGACAAAGGCAGCCCTGTGACAACGGAGGTAGAGGCAGTTGCCCAAAGACCACCAAGGATTGCTGTTCACCACCAGCAGCCAGGACAGAGGCATGGAGACTCTTCCCCACAGGTTTAAGAGGGAGCACGGCCCTGCCAACACCTTGATCTTGGACTTCTGGCCTCCAGAAGCGCAGGAGAACACATTCCCATTGTTTTAAGCCACCCAGTTTGCAGTCCTTTTTTATGGCAGCACTGGGACACCAAGACAACGTCCATGGATGTTGCCAGCATGAATATTCTGGGCTTGCCCCAACTTGAACTTGACTTCCTTGTCTCTGAATGCTCCCCACACTTCTTCCTAGCCTATAAAGTCCTGCCCAGTTAGAGGCCAGAGGCAGGGATGGACAAGCCCCTGGAGGAGAGTGGGGCTGGCAGCACTGCAGGGGGGTCGAGGAGGGCCTGTGGGCAGAAGAGGAGGCGTGTGGAAGGGGGTGCATGGGGTGGGGGTGGGGGCAGGCAGACAGGCGCGTTGGCGCTCTGGGGACTCCCTGCTGCCTGTCAGCCCCTCCTTGCTGCTCCTTCACCCTTTCGGATGTCAGCTTTCAGAGTGCAGAGATACAGGGGCTGGAGTCAGCTGTGGATGGCGCCACCGTAAGCGGTAGCCCAGTCTTCAGACCCTGCTCTACCCTCAGCCCTTCCTGACTTAGCTGTAACTCCATCTCTGTCATTTTGCTACCTGCAGATGCCTCTTTAATGAGGAAGAAAATAGTATCATTTTTAAAAAGACGGGCTGCAATTTGAGCCATTTGGCTTAGGAAGAAGGAAGAATTTCTCTGAGAGAGAGAGTGGGGTGAGAGAGAGAGAGAGAAACTGCTCTTTAAAAACACCTTTATGGACCTATCTAGCCATGAATGGTAAACTCTCCTGTAATCCCTCACCCACACCTGGGAGAGGGGGCAGGCAGAAGGACTGGAATTTTTAAATAACAGGAATTTTGAATCTCAGGCAGCCTAAGAGGCAGAGAGCTGTGAGGAAGCCTGCAGCTCGGAGCCATAGAAGGAAGGGTCTGGAGAGAAGGGGGAGGGCGTTCCCTGACACAGGGTAGGACAGCCCGCCAGGAATTGTTTAGCCCACGTGCTAATTAGGCTCCAGTGCTCCCAGACAGCAGGGAGCACTTTTCTTGAACATCAGCCTTGTCTTTGGTGTGCTTCGGGGGCCGAGGAGAAGGGAGCAGGCCCAGTCCCTGCCCTGGGGCCTGGAGACGTGGCCACTGAGCCCCGCAAGCCGATGGCAGCTGGGAGCAGGCTGCAGCCTGGACTGGCCAGGATGACGTGAGCCCCTTGAGCACCCACAGAGATGCTGGTCCCAGAGCATTTTGACCTCAGACTGCTCAGCTCCACAGCCAGACTTGCAGAAGGGGTTCTGCCTCTTGCCGCCTCCACAGATTAGCCCAGCATTGTTTTTTGTCGAGTGTTTGCTTACTCTGCCCACACGGTTTTCTTTTGTCTGGGAAATCAGTAAGGAAGAGTCAAGATGCTGCTAAAAGAATCATTCACTCTCCTGTTTTCCTTTTGAGCCATTTCTTCTTCTTGAGAGACAAATAATAAGAGGTTGCATTTACAAAACTCTTAACCGAGCCAGGCTCTGTCGTAAATGCCTCATGTATCGTGAGTTCCATCTAGGGCTGCCGTGACTAAGTACCACGCACTGGGTGGTTTGCACCAACAGAAGTTTATTCTCTTGCCATTCTGGAGGTTAGAAGTCTGAAATCAAGAAGCTGGCAAGGTGAGTTGTTTCTGGAGTCTCTGAGGGAGAATTTGTTCCCTCCCTCTCTCCTAGTTTCCGGTAGCTGTCGGCAATTCTTGGTGCTCCTTGGTGTTCCTTGGCATATAGACGTGTCACTCTAATCTCTGCCCCCATCTCCACATGGCCCTGTGTGTGTCTCCTCTTCTTACAAGGTCCTCGCTCACCCAGCTTGACCTCCACTTAACTAATTACACCTGTAAAGATGCTATTTCCAAATAAGGCCACATTCTGAGGTTCCAGGTGGACAGGAATTTCGGGGGACACTCTTTAACCCACTACAAGTACTTATGGCAAGCCCATAAGGTGGGCTCCACCACCATCACCCCCTTTAGTAGATGAGGAAACCGAGCCACTCCCAGATTTCATAGGCTTGACCACTCCTTTCTACTCTCTTGTGAACAGCTCTCAAACTGCCCACTGGGGGTTGTTTCCTGAAACAGCTCTAAGGAAACCAGCGGTTCTCAACGGGGCCAATTTTGAACACAACCCAAAGGATATTTGTCCATGTGGTTACCACCACTGGGGGAGTGCTGCTCACCATCCTGCAATGCGTGGGACAGCCCCCACCACGAAGAATTATCCAGCCCAAGATGTCAATAGACTCCCACAGACTGAGAATCAAAACACCTCTCTGTGGGAGAGAAATCCTCTTGTTTGGTTATTCTCGCCCTTGTGTTTTTGCATCCTTCTCCCACGGTCCATGCCCTCTCTCTTGCCTAGGACCCCACTTGGCATCCAGGAACCCTCCTCCTTTCTCCTGGCTCAGGTGTAAATCCCAAGACACACTTCTCAGCCTGGATTTCACCAAGAGTGGAGCCTAAACAGGATGTGCGTGCGTGTGGTTTATTTGGGAGGGCATCTCTAGGAACAGAGTGAGAGTGAAAGAGAAGGAGAACACGTCAACGGTGCCTCGTGGGCTTGGCCCCACCGTGGGCTGCTTGGGCGCTTTGAGGAGTGCATACGCCGCTATCCCCTGATGGCAAGGGCTGCCGGGGCTGCTTCACGGCTTTGTGCCTCTGGGCTATGCATGCCAGTTTGTGGGGCAGGCTCTGCAAATGACCCATGTCACAGCGTCGGAGAAGACCTGGAGAGGCGGCAAGCTTGAGGAGTCAGGAAGGTGGGGTGGGGTGAGGGGGCGAAGCAGGGCACTAGAGCAGGGGTTCATAACCAGGGGTCCGTGAGCTTGACTTGAAATGCAAAAAAAACATTATTCTTGTGGGGACGTGCTGGTGCAGCTGTGATATTTTTATAAAATAATACACAGTATAGTGGGGACTTAGTAAGGGGTATGTGATTTTCACCTGACTGGCAAAGGGGTCCGTGGAACAAAAAAGGTTAAGAACCCCTGCACTAGAGAGCCATCTGATACTGAGAGGGACAGACCCCCAGGGCCAACTCAGAGACACCCCTCCCCCTCGGGCATTTATTCACGCACACCTGGTGAGAGTTGACACAATCTCTGCCTTCAAGCAGATTGTGATCCAGCTGGGGAAAAAGACAGGTAGCACCCCAGATGTCGGTGAGTTCATAGCGCTGTTACATAAGCCAGTACCATACTCACATATATGATCATGACCATGGCAGAGCTGGAAGGAATTTCAAAGATCCCCTTGTTAACCTCTGGTAGAAGTTGTAAAAATTTGCATTCCCAAAAGCAAGAATAAGAGGGCTCGGTCCACGCAGGGGTATTTGTAATGTGGGGGAAAGGTACAAGCTCATTTGCAGGTGTTCATCAGAGGCCCCCAAGATGGCTGTTGCCCAGTGCTTGGCTGGGGAGATATGTTCATAGATCTCTGGCTCTGTTATAAATGTTAATTTTTCTGAATGCAGTGTCTTGCCAGGGCTTTTCCTTCCTGATGGCAGAATTGGTCTGCAGGGCGTGTGTTAGCCCTTGGGGTGATGGCTGTCAGGGTGGAGGAGAGACAGCAGGGTACTTTCCTCTGGCCACACAGCCCCTTGCATTTAGAGCTGATTAGCCTTGTGGGTGCTCATTGCTCAGCCAACAGGAAATGGCAGTGGCCCAGATAGACAGATCACTCTGGAATGAGCGTTCCTTCATTTGCTCACTACTCCTATCTGCTTGCCCATCCGTCCGTCCGTCTGTCCATCCATCTGTCCATCCATCCATTCATCCAACCATCCATCCATCCATCCATCCCTTCTTTCATGCAAGTTTTATGAGCACCTACTCTGGATTCGGCACTCTTCTACCTGCTTGGAGAGCTGAGGATTTTGGATTTTTGCGGGGGAGAGCACGAAAGAGGGGATGCAGAAATGCAAACAATGAACAATATTATGAGGTTTATGTGCTGATGTAGAGGAAGGCCGAAGACAATAGATATTGTTTGTTGCAGACCCACTGTGTGCTGGGCCCTTGCTAGGCCCAGGGGATGCTGTGGCACATTGAATTAGGTACCCCAGAAAAACATGTTAGTAATCTTAATCCATTCCTGTTAACCCATTATAAACAGAACCTTTGGAAGTTATTTTTAGTTAAAGTGTGGCCAGCAGAATCAAGTTGGGCTTTAATCCAGATTACTGGAGTCCTTTATCAGACATAGAGAGAAAGCCACAGAAGAAGCCAGAAGTCGATGGAACTTGAAGGAGAAAGGAGAAGACAGTGCCATGTGACAGAAAAGCCAAGGAAACCCAAGAATCACCAGCAGCCAGCTCCAAGATGCCATAGTCTTCAGGGAGAAAGCATCATCTTGCTGACACCTGGATTTTGGATTTCTTCTAGCTCACAAGTGTGAGCCAATAAGTTCCCATTGTGTAAGCCAACTCATTGTGTGGTATTTGTTTTAGCAGCTGGAAAACTAAGGCAGATGTGGAGATAAAGAGAGCACCACCTCTATCCTAAGGACATCAGGGTCTCCCAGGGAGGAAGGACAGTCATGCCAACAACCAACATCAGGGAAACATACTCCATGCAGTAGGAGTAATGAAGAAGGGGATTCGTTCTTGCTGGGGAAGGAAGAGTGTCATGTTATTTCATTTGCTTTAAATCAAATTAAACTGGCTGCAAGCCCCCAATTGTCAAGATAGATGAGAAATCCCGTGTCTGTTGTGTGTGGGACAGGTGAAGTTCAGGGAAAAGCCTTCTGGTCTCCTGCTCTGCTTGGTTATGCTGACAGATTCCTATCCTAGCAGGTGTTCTCCCTCTGCTCCCACGCCAAACTGAAAATTGGGGGTCTTTACCAAGGTTGGGAGTCTCAGGATTTAAGGTCAGCCTCCCTAGGCACTCTCCTATATGAGGTTTGCAGTCTCCTTGAGATTACAGATGGAACCACTGGTTCTTGCCATCTTGGAGACTCCCCCAAATCTCTAACTTTCACTTTCTAGTCCCCAGGGAAGCCTCCAAAAGCTCCTTTCCTCCATGGGTTCCAATATTCCCAAACCTTGGAGTCCTTTTCCTCTGGGGCAATCCAGCTCCATAACTTTATGAGCCCAGGCATTTGATAACAAAGGCCTTGGTGGGCATTGCCTTCCTGGAGCCTTGGCAACTTCTGATTGTAGCTATCTGAGGAGCACAGAATAGCTAATGACATTGGGAACCCAAAGACTTGCTTGGCACCTTCTTAGTAATGGGGAGGCAAAAATACCTACACCCGTGCAGGACACTGCCCTGATCTCTTTCACTGTACAAAGCATCTGTCCTCTGGCTTCTGGGTGCTTCATGTCTAACAGCCTGTGCTGGTGACTCTATGGATGCCACCTTGGACTGGGAGGGGGGTGCTTCTTCTGGGACAGACTTTACACAAGGGCTGACTGTGATGGGGGCTTGCCTGGAGTCGAGGCGTTGTAAGTGCTCTCTAACTGTGGCTGGGACTTGCTTGAGGCTTAGCTTCTTGGTTGCCTCTCTTTCCCTGTCCTGCTCTCCCCACTCCCTCATCCATTTCTCCTGGGAGCACTTCCTTAACCAGTTGCATGATTCCTCATCTCAGCAACTGCTTCTGGGGAGCCTGACTTATGACAGCCCGTGAGGACAAATGACCATCTATTTCTACCACATACCCAGTAGGTGCAGTTGTTTCAAAGCAGAGTTTTACAGCAGAAGGTTTCCCCAACTCATTTAGTCTTGGTCTGGATTGACCCAATGACCAGCTGCTCCCACCCAGGCTGAGGAGAGACAGCTTTCCAGGGCACAGGTGAGAAAGACTAGAGGTTCGGCCACAAGCTCAGGGCGCCCCTGGTGCTGCTCACCTGCCCTAGGTTAAATTAATGCCACCTTGGGGCCCTAGAAAAGCCCAAGTCCAGAGTAAGGGAAGTGAAATCCCACTCAACTCACAAGGCCCTATGTCCCTGAGTTGTGGGCTCAGCTGGGGCTGTGGTTCAAGAGGGACATTCACAATCTGTTGGAAACTCCAAGGGGAACCTTGTCCTGGCTAGAGTGGCCCAGGGCCACTTGCTCTCTGGAGAACAGATGCCAGGCACTTGCTCTTCCTAAGGGGAATGAGGAAGGCTTGCTAGAGCAAGTGGGTTTTGAGCTGGGCTTTGAAGAATGAAAAGATTTCACTAAGAAGAAGAGGAGCAGGCATCCAAGGCAGAGAGAGTCCAGCCTTTTACTTGCGGTCTGACCTTGAGCAAGTCATTTAACCTCTTCAAGCCTCCGTTTTCCTTATTTAAGATGGGGACAATACTAGTACTAAATTCATAGGGTCTTTGTGATGAAATACCCTATGCATGAGAAGAGCTTAGCACAGGTCTCGACACATGATAATTCTCAGTAAACAACAGCTGCTATTGTCATATGAATGTGAGGATTTGCTGCAGAAACTGAAGATGTTTGGATTGTCTATTTGACAAACACCTATATGTGCTTCAAGACCTAAACCAAAGGAGGAGATCTCTTGGTTTTCCTCTTATTTCTTTTTCCCCCAACTTAGAATTGGCCAGCCCCTCCTTGGCCTCCAGTGCCCAGTAGTGGATGCTGTGATGTGCTGCCCACATCCAGCCCCCTGCCTGGTCCTCCAGCTGCCTTGAGTATGGGCTACTGATGGCTCATGGCGGCATGGCTCTCTGGGAGCACCCCATGTCCAATGACTGGTGGATGGGAAGGGCCATAAAGGTGAAATTGGGACAGCTGGGAAGGGCCACCCATCTCCAGAGCTCCTCGTGTGACTGACTGAGGCCCCTGTTGTGACCACATCTCAGTTTAACTTCTCTCTCTGCTCAGTCTTGCTTCTGTCACTCCCTTCAAGTGTTGTTCCTGAACTCACTCACCAATAAACCTCCTGCATGCAAATCTCCATCTTTCTTCATCTGTTTCCAGGGAACCTGACCTAAGACACACCTTATTCATTTCTGCATGCCTATCTCTTTAACTAGTTTGTATCTTCCAGCACAACTGGGGAACTTTTGGGGAGCAGGGGACAGGTGTCCTCTTACCTGTGTCCCCAGCACCTAGCACAGAACAGCATAGTTTTTAAAGGTAAATCCAAGTGGAGGTGGTCTGAGTTGAGCCCAGTCCTAGCCCTGTGTGTGTTAAATATACTGGCTAGTTGAGCACAGAGGGCTCAGCTCCGGTGGGGATCAAGGAATGGTTTTCATTCGGAGGCTGCAGGTCCCTGAAGAGGATGGTGTTCATAAGCTTCCAGTATCCTCTAAAGGAACACCTCCTAAGCTGCAGTATGAAGAGGGAGAATTTGCAGGGAGCAATAGGTGGACAACTGATTCTGTCCCTGCAGGGAGTATGACAGAGAGGAAGGAGGCAAAGCTGACTCTGTAGTCTCCAGGAGGAGTGGGCAGGAAGATTGGGGCAGGAAGAAGAACTGACTTTCTGGAGGAGGGGTGAGTAGGGAGGATGGCTGAAGCTTTTGCAACACAGGTCTGGATCTCAGGAGAAGTTAGGGAGATAGCTGGACACATGGATTTGACAGGCATGGGTGCAGAGATAAGAGTTGAAACCATGGAAAGTCAACAGGATGACATAAAGTGAGAGGAGAGGGCTGAAGACCAACCCAGGGGTGGGGGCACTGGTGGTCAAAGGGAAGGCAGAGGGAGAGAGAGACAGAGAGAAGAGAAAGAGTAGGCCCGGACGAGGAGAACTGAGGAGGTTGCAGAAGTCAGACGTGCGTGTGGACAGGGAGGGAGCGCCCACTGGGGTCAGAGGTTGCTTGGAGATCAAGAAGACCAAGTGCCAGAGGAAGCGCAGGCTTGGTTTCTGGAGGCCTCTTGTGGCTCTGGGGGCACTGGATGGAGCAGGGATTGAGAGCCTGGGCTTTAGAATCAGAACTGGGTTTGAGTTGCAGCTCTTTTACTTGCTGTCCGTGTAACTTCGGGCAAATCATTTAACCTCTCTGGTCTCTAAAAAATAGTGGTGGTAGGGGTTAAAGGACACAATACTTGGAAAGGTGCTGGGTGCAGCCCCTTGCTGTGGGCAGGCATCCCTGCAGGGGACAGCAGCTTCAGTGGAGAGCACGACACTGTGGGGGATGGGAGGTGAGGGGGAGGTGGTGATGCTTGAGTGGGCCTAGGGTACGGAGGGCTTTGTAAGACTGGGGAGATCTAGCCTAGGGTTTGTTGGCCAAGGGGAGAGCCCAGAAGTAGGGAGAGCTGTTGATTCTATGTGAGAAGGGGTAACTGTTCCTGGAGGCAGTGGCTGGTGAGCAGGTAGAGAGGAGAGCCTGGACACATACCTGGGACCCTCCAGGTCAAGGAGGCAGCTCAGAGAACACAGGGTCCCTCTTCGGCAGGTCCCTCCAAATGGGTCTGCTCATGGCGGTAAAATGTGGGATGACACTGGATTTGGTCATTAAGTAAATGGGATGAAGAAGTAATTGGAAAATGGATCCCTGCCTGGAGGAGTGGAATTGCTCCTGTGCTATTGTCCGTACCCTGCTTTCTGAGTAATCTGCCAGAGCCAGCAAAGCAAGGAAGTCAGGCTTTAGATGTGATGAGAAACTCTGCCTTTAAAAGAGCCCGAAATTACCTATGACGGTGGCAGAGCCTTTGTCTGCAGAGCAGAGGCGGAATGAAAAAGACCCTGCATGTTCTCTGGGGGTGAGAGGAGAGGGAAGGAAGGAGGACATTTGTAGTGGTTCCCCAAATGCTAAACCCCACCCCAGTGCCTTCCTTAGCCAGAGCAATGCTCACCTCCCCTACTTGGATGGGGAAGCATCAGGGCCCTGCCAGGAGTCTAGAATGAGGGAGAGGAGCACACAGGCTGCCAGAGGGGGAAGAGGTGGCTGCGTGTGGAGTCTGAGCTTTGCCATACAAGTCCCTTTGTCCCTTGACCCGTACGATTTTCATCTTCACACTCAAACCTCAGCACACCCATTGAACCGGACCTTCTCCTTGGGTCCCAGTGGGCAGGAAGTTGAGGTTGTGATTGTCAAGATGTGGCCTGGGAGGAAAAACTGTTTTTCTGGTGGAGGGGTATGGGAAGGATGTGTGGGAAACACCCTCTCCCTGTTGCATGTCTCCCTGGATCCTTTACAAAGTACCCATCGTGTTGTCCCAAATGCCGGTGTGATTGGTCTCTTTGCTGCTTCAGACCTGGTCTCCATCCTCACCCCCCAGCCCTGCTGGCACTCAGGGGCTTCCAACCTAAACTCCTGCTCTGTATATCCCTCCCCACATTCGACTGTGAAATGCACCAAAGCAGGGACTGTGCTTTCTCCTTCTGTGTGATGTCACATCAGCTAGCCCAGTGTTAGGCACCCACTGGTATTTTAAAAGTTTTCTCTTAATCCCTCTAAAAACAAGGCAGGGGGGAAGTCGATATGGCTCAAGCAGCTGGGTGCTTGCCTCCCACATGGGATGTCTCGGCTTTGGTTCCTGGTACTTCCTAAAGAAGACGAGCAAGACAGCGAGCTGACGCGACAAGATGATGCAATGAAGAGACACAGCAAGGAAAACACAATGAGAGACACAACAAGCAGGGAGCAGAGGTGGCTCAAACAATTGGTCCACATGGGAGATCTCAGGTTTGGTTCCTGGTACCTCCTTAGAAAAGAAGACGAGCACATAATGAACAGATAGCAAGCACAAACAATGGGGGGTGGGGACGGGGTGGGTAAATAAATAAAATAAATTAAAAAAAAAAATAAAAAATAAGAACAAGGTGGGGGCAGCCTAAAAAATGGAGCTTCCCAAACATCAGTCTGAGACTGACCCTCTGTTTTCACATCTCTAGATAAGAACAGGGAATCCTAAGTATTTTATGGATGTCTGTAGACTTATACTCACTTTGTGTACTTGTTACAAAATTGATACAAGCTTCTGGTTGACCAAGATGTCTGCAGAAGATGCTGGGCAGGCCACTGGGTTCCCTACAAAGGAGCAGACATGAGAAGGAAAGGTGATAGGCAGGTGTGGTCAGGACCTGAAGACATCTGAGTCATGGTGGCCTGAGGCCAGACTCCCCAAGAGTCATTGAAGGCCAAGGTCAGGACACCCAGTGAGTGGCAGCCCCGTTGTTCCCAGAGAGACCAGAGCTGGACCCAACCATGAAGAGGTGATAAGGAGGAGGATCCAGAAGCTGCCAAGAGGGAGGTGCCAGGAGGCAGCAGCAGAGAGAGCAGAGGCCCCAGGGTGGGTCAAGAGTGGGGGGTCGAGGGAGAACAGCTCAGATGGTATGTCAGCAGCCTAGGGGACTGGCATAGAAGGCCTTTGCGTGAGGAGCAGAGGAAGTCCGATGGCGGCCCAGGCAGGTGGTGAGATGGGCAGCCCCTAGTAGGGGCTGGGGCAAGAATTTTGGGTGAGACCAACCCCTCGTTGGGTCTCAGGCCTGTGGGGCTACTAATCCAGGCGACTTAGGGAGTCCCTGCTCAGATCACCTTTCCTAGGATTGACAGAGACAAGCATAATTATGGGATGTAGGAGTGGTGTGGTGTGGAGGCGGCCCTGGGGATGGAGGGCGTGTCAGAACGGAAGGGGGCTGTGAGATGTGGGAGACCGGGTGGCACTCTGAGAAATTCTGAACGGCCAGTGTTCCAGGGCACAACTCACCTTTGCTCTCTGCCAAGAGGAGAATAGATGTGATGGACAAACCCTTTAGAGGTCAAGAGCTATGTGGGGGCCATCACTGATCCTCGTGTGTAGTGGCTGGGGAGGGGGTGGGGGGCCTGGAACATCTCGTCATGCCAGAGAGCAAGGGAGCTCCCAAACGCTCCAAGGAGCGTGTCACAAGCCCTCAGCAGCCAGCTTTAAGAGGGTCTCTCTGGCCAAAGATGGGATAATTTGAGCATCATTAATCCCAATAACTGCAACGAATTGAAAACCATCAGACTTAAATCCATGAGTCAAGATGATATTACAAAAACAAACAACACTCCCAAGAAACTCAAGCTTAACTGATCACTTTGAAGGATGCTAGTAAATTAATTCATTATTTTGAAAACTGATGAATAAAGGGAAAGAATAAAACAATCATCTTGCCTTTCCTATATAAATTGTACCACTGGGTGACCAAAGAGTAGATGAGGGAACTGTCTCTTTATAAAAGCAAATAAAGAAGGAATGGTAGAATCCGAATATCACCCCTTTGGAAACCCCTGATAACTTAGGGATGTAGACATTGAGCACCAACAACTGCTATCATCTCGAAAGAAGAGGCAGTTAGATATAAAATGCCTTCCCAAGGAAGAACACCACAGCGCCTTTGAAATAGTCTTGCCCTCCAAAATCTAACCCAGATCTGATCGAGATCCAACTACTAATTTATAGAAATACAGAAGAGAGAGGAAAGAATAATCCACGCCATGGGGCTACAATCAACAAAATCTAGACTTTGGGAAATTTAAAAGGATGCCAATCCAGTTTATTCAACAATTAAATCACAGGGCTGGGAGAGAAAGAGAGAATTGGGAGAACCCATAGGTAAAAAGAAGCTTGAGACAGATTAGATATAGATAGATGGATAGATGGACAAAATAAGGCAAATGTGGTAAAACATTAAAAGTTGTTGGATCTGGGGTGCTGATGTGGCTCAGCGGTTGAGTGCTGGCTTCCCACATATGAGGTCCCGGGTTCAATTCCTGACCTCGGTACAGAAAAAAAAAAAAAAAAGTTGTTGGATCTGGGTATCTGGCTGAGGGTATGTTGGAGTTCTCTGTGTGGGGATTGTATTATTATTATTTTTTTACAGCTGTCCTATAATTTTGAAATTATTTCAAAATAAAATGTTAAAAAAAAAGAAGCTTAAAAAATATAGCTTCCAGTAGCAGTGAATGGATCTTACTTGGATCCTGATCCAAGTAAACAAACTGTAATAATAATATGGCATTAGTGAGACAATTGGAAATCTGAATAGTGACTAAATATTTGATGATTATAAGCAATTATTGTGTTAATTATTTCAAGGCAAGATAATGGTATTGTGGTTATACCAAAAAAACAGTCTTTATCTTTTAAGAAATACTTTTGAAATATTCATGAATAATATATTCATAAATAATATAATGTCTTGGATTTACTTCAAAATTATAGAGGAGAGCTGAAGTGGGTAGCACAGGTTTACACAAAACGAGTTGATAACTGCTGAGACTGGGCGAGGGGCACGGGAGGTTTTGTTATTTATTCTGTCTACTTTTATATATGTTTGAATTTTTCCATTAACAAAAAACTTAATGGAAAAAAGTTAAAATGTGAGTGCTTGTGACAAATTGCACCCTGGCTCTGCCATACTTTGAACAAGTTCCTTCACCTTTCTAAACCTCAGTTTTCTCATCTGTAAAATAGGAATAATGAGGATAATAACTCTATCTCAGTGTGATTAGTGAAAATTAATTAGTTAATATTGACATAGCATGTAGAAGTGCCTGGAACACAGTAAGCACTTAATAACCATTAGTTGTATTATTATTATTATTACTTTGCCCCTCCCCCTTTCCTTCTGGCAGTCTTTAGTAGAGACTTATTTGAATGCCCAGCCTTAACTTCGCTGTGCTGGGGGTGTCATGGGAAAGCTGCAGCATCCGCTCCCGGGCCATCGTGTCAGAGGAAAGCAGCACCCCCTTGAGGCCAGCGTGGCCCTGCCAGCAGGAACCACTGGTAGGGAGCCGGGGGAGAGCCAGGTCCTGCTTCTGGGCACCAGACCAGTCCAGCTGTCCTTGCACAGCAGTGACCCTGTGGCAATCCTAATTTGCATCATCCCACTCCCTCCTTTATCTATTCATGTCTCCAACTAACCTGGGTGTTCTTGGTAGTGCGGTGCCCCCTACCCTGGGAAAGAGCTTTGCTGCAGCTGTGCTTAAATCCTCAAGGGAGCAGAAGATGTGACTCTAGGGACCGCAGGCTGTGGGAGCAGTGTGGGGAATAAATGAAGGTGCAGCATGGCTCCGAGCATTTTGGTGTGGCTTGGGGGTAGTTGTTTGTGTGCAAAAGTGTTGGTGTGCAGAGGAGAGTGCAAGAGAACACGGGGAGGTGAGCAAAGGGCAAACCACAGTGGCATCCCTGGTGCAGTCAGGCACATAGGCAGAGACGTCAGCAAGGACTCGGGGCCTTTTCTCTTAGCATCCTGGGGAGAGGCATGCTGGAATGGGGTGCAGCCATGCACACGAGGGCTGAGCTCCAGTAGAGCCACCCCGGGCCCCCGCTTCTCTCCCTTTTTTGGGGTAGATCTGAAAGCAGCCCAGAATCCAACAACCACAAGGCATGTTGAAATTGCAAGCAACCCCTCTGGCTAGGATGGGGGTGGGGGCCCAGCCATCCTGGCTGGCTCTTCACCAGGCAACCTGGAGGGCCAGCAGGGTCATTTGGTGGCTAACCCTGTCCCCTCCCTACACGTGGAGGGCCTGGAAGCTATCCTTTGGGACTTGCGTTTAACCTGAAGGGCACTCTTTCAAGCCGATGAGTGGCATGATCAGATTTCCATTTTTGAAAGGTCACTCTGGAAAACGGATCGGAGATGAAGGTTCAGGCAGTGAGAATTTGGAGAGCCAGAGTTCAGAGTGGGAGAGTGAGAAGGGCATACGGCCCCGGGAACACAATATTAAGGGACGAGAGACAGGTCGGGCTACGGATGACGATGCTGTCCCAAGCCCTCCATCTCACTTGTTCCTCACCCAGCCCGCTCATCTTAGAAATGGCTCCTGTGAACAAAAGCTGAGGACAAAGAGCCATCAAGCAATCCACATTCTAAAAGAGCAGAAAACCATAGAGAACAATAGGGAACTCGATCAAGGCTTAAAAACAAGGGCCAACCTTGTTTTGTTATCATCCCCCAGACTATGTAAGCAGATGCTGGAGATGGAGAGTAGACAGGTGGTGAGTCGTGGCCACAGAGGAGCCCCAGGAGAAGCCGTCTCACTGGTGCCTGTGAGAAGTGGGGGCTGGGGTCTCATTTCTGGGTAGGATGCAGAGGCAGGTGGAAAGGAGCTGGCTGGGGAGCAGCCTGTAATGCCTGGCCTGGCCAGGATGGCGCTGAAAGAAGCTGGGCTTGAGTTTACTGCTGGTGCCCACACTGGGGTGTATGGCAGAGGCAGAGGGCGGCAGGAGAGGGCTCATGGTGTAGATTGCCCACGTCAGGGAACTCTGCAGCCACACAGCTCATAAGGATCCACTATGTCCCAGAGAGTGGCATGAGGGCATTGGCCGCACAGATGGTTGCTAGAGAGCCCCCCACCTCTCCCCTCCCAGTCCAACACCCCACAGAGAAAGGAACTCATCATAGCGAGGGTAGGGGGAGTGCAACAACGGACCCTGTCCTTATCCCTCTGTAAGGCCTAGAGGACCTGGCTTGGGCTGTGAGAGGGCAGGAGGCAATGTGCTATTTATTGGATTTGAGACTAGACTGGATGCCTGCCTGGGACACCATTAAGAGACCGGGGAAGGAGTTGGACAGCCCGACTGAAGATAGGGCATTACGAATTGAGTAGTGTCTCCCAAAAAGACATGTTCAAGTCCTAACCCCTGGTCGTGGGACCTTATTTGGAAATAGGGCTTTCGAAGATGTGGTTAGTTGAGACCAAAGTGGATTAGAGTGACACCAGCAGGAGTGGTGTCCTGTGAGAAGAGGAAGTTGGGACACAGGCAGACACAAAAGAGAAAGCCATCTGAAGATGGGGAGCTGCAGCTGCAAGCCAAGGAATGCCTAGGATGGCGGCAACCACCAGAAGCTAGAGGAAGCAAGGAGGATCCTTCCAAACAGGTATCACAGAGAACATGGCCCTGCAGACCCCTTGATTTTGGCCCTCTGGCCTCCAGAACTGTGAGAGAAGTCTCAAGTCAGCCAGCTGTGGTACTCCGTGATGGCAGCCCCAGGAGACTTGAAGACATGGGGGTTGAGAAAATAAACCCATTTTGCACTCCTACCCAGTGCAGTTTAGTCTGTGCAATCAACTAGCTCCAAGGTATCATTTCCCTCGTTTGAAAGACGAGGCACAGAGTGGCTGAGAAACCTGCCTGAGCTTACACAGCTCGTAAGGTGGTGGTAGCCGGCCCCTACCATGGCCTCAGAGACCCTCGCCTCCCGGTATTCACGCACGTGAGGAGTCTCCTCCCACAAGCTAGAACCAGTCTGTGTGGTCATGGAGAGGGCAGAGGTGAGGGACCTGACCTAGGTCAGGAGAGGTCTTGCAGGCTCTGCCTTGGCCCCCTGCACCGTTTTCTCTGGGAGAAGTCACGTAGCCCCAAGGGTATGTGTCCTCAGAGAAGGGGGTTGCCACGTCCAGGGGTGAGAGTGTAGCTCCCTGCCTCCACTTGCTTTTCAGCCTCCTGGGACACATGCCGTTTTCAGGAGCCCAGGTAGGCACACGTTTACGGATGATGCAAACCACATATAACCAAACAAACCTGCCAAAGTAAGCACAGGGCTTAGAAAGAATCCCACGCAGCCGCACGGACTGGCGAAGAAATCCGTCAGGAGCACACAAGTGAACAACAAGAAAATGGCAGCACTGACGTTCTGCTAAGATGAGCTCTTGGTAGACCCTCGAGTGGGAAAGAGGAGTGACTCAGTAATCAGTTTTCAATCACGTTACTCTCACTAACAATACCGTTATTAATATCTTTTTAGTGAGATATTAAGGCTTTTATTGGATACCATTAACAAGCATAATTAAAGCATGATCTTGAAAATATCTACTTATATCAGCATTATATCTTCCTCTTTTAATGCATACTTTTGCAAGTGCTTTAAAATGTATACTGTGTATTAATGCTGTAGTTCAGGGGTCCTTAACCAGGGATCCGTGAGCTTGAATTGCAAGTCAAAAGAACATTATTCTTGTGGGGACGTGTTGGTGCGGGTGTGATATATTTATTAAATAACACACAGTATAGTGTGGACTTAGTAAGGGGTCCGTGGTTTTCACCTGACTGGCAAAGGGGTCTATGGAACAAAAAAGGTTAAGAACTCCTGCCTAGTTCATGTATCTAATTTATAGAAAAACAAGTGAAACTGTGTACACCGGCGGGGCCAAGAAGGGCACGTAATCACTAAAGGCTGGACCTCACTCCCTGCCCATTGTGGTCCTGCCTCCCTGGGAGAGGCAGGGAAGCCCGGGGTCGCTGGCATCCCAGAGAGGAGCACGGAGGAAGGAGGTGGCGGTGGGCACCTGGGTCTGCTGTCCCACCCATGTCCCATGCTGTGCTGAGACCTTTCATCCACTCCAGCCTTGGAGGAGGTGCTACGACACCCCCAGCCCTGGGTAGGCTCACCGCTGATCCCAGCGAGCCATGGAATGGAGAGTTTGGGGTGCACTGCTCCAGAGAGCTGGGGGGACGCGGGAGCTGGGTTTCATTACCTTGGAGGTCACAGGACCTTGGTAGGAGCTGTTTCCGTGGTGACAAGGGGGCTGAGAGAGTGGGAGGTGAAGACAGTTAGACCCTCCACGGCGCTCCGTGGACCTGAGCCTCCATGGCTGAGAGGGGCTGTCAGATCTGGTCTGGGTAGGGGATGGGGGGCCACCTGCCCCCAGAAGCCTCAGGATCTCGTGCCCCAAATCTGATGTGGGCAGACATCATAGGTCGGGCTTATTTTGGAAATTGTATGAGGGATTAAGAGATAACCAGGGGCTTGATCATGACGCTGAGGAGTTTCATGGGGGGCTCAAGGAGGTTTCTAGGTGGGGAGGGACAGGGTCCCCTTGAGGACCAGCGCCCAAGTGTTGGTCCACGTGGCGAGGTGGTGAAGGCTGCAGGCTCCGTTCCTTGTAGTCAGCTCTGTGATTTCCTCCTTCATCCACATCTGAGAGCGACACGGATGGCCCATTAGAACCTTCTCTGGGAACCACAAAATCTCCCATTTTCCTCTCGGCTCCTCACCTGTCCTTCTCTTCCCATACACAAAACGCTCCAGGTGCAGAAGTGGAGAGGAAATGTATCTTATAGTTTGACTTCTGGCAGAGAAGTTTCAGCAAATCTACACTTATTGAGCCAGACACTTTCTCTGTCCCTTCAGTAACTGCTCAGAGGAAGATGTTGTTATCTTACAGGTGAAAAGCTGAGGCTTGGAGAAGTCAGCACCTGCCCAGGGGCATGCAGCTCTTAGAGGATGGGACTGCAATTTGAGCTCCAGCCTTCCGGATTCCAAAGCCTCTCCCTGTACTTCTCATTTCACAAGGAATTCCCAAAGCATGATGCCCAAACCGCTGGAGGTGCATGAAATTATGGGAGAACATTTTTCCTTTTAATACTTATGCATCAGTTTTCTGTTTATGATAGGGATCTTTAAAAAAATAAAAGGATTTAATTAAAAAGGGAGTTGACATAAACATTAAATGAACAATTAGTACAAGTGGCAAAGGTTAGGAACCTTCTAGAACAGCCCTGTGCTGCCCTCCTGCCTCCTCTTCTCAGCAGCACATCATTTCAGAACTCCTCCTTCGCCCCAGAGGGTGCAGCCCCTTCCAACTTTACCCACTTCTCTTGGATTCTAGTCACTGGCCTTCCTTGTTAGCGTGGGCAGTGAAGGGAGCCCCTGGCTTCCCACCTCCATTTACCTGAGAGTTGGGAGGAGGTTGTTCCATGAGGGATGGTAAGTCCTAGCAGCCCAGCCGTCCTCTGAAGCCCCTCCCCAATTTCACAGATGATCCTGGAGAAGGGAAGCTTCTACCCCCTCCTCATCTCCGTCTAAGCTCTGGGCTCTGACAACCCTGCTGAGCTGTCTCAGGGCAGGGGTGTCGCGGTTAGGGGTCCCGAGACAGGGCTGAGGGAATGTGACGATGCTTCATAGCAAGAGAAATGGAAACCGTGACTGAGAAAAATCACACCTAGGAGGCTCATCTCGTGAACGCAAACATTTTCACTCTTCCAGTCTTCCCTGTTCTTGTTCACATACTTTAAAGAGTTTTATCAAATTAGATACCATTTGTACTCTGCTTTTTTCCTGCAGTCCACATCCTGTCCCGGGTCCCTGCTGCTCTGTCATCTTCCTGACGACCTGGGGCTGGTGGCCACGCACGGCATAACCTCCCCTCCACCCCTGGACGCCTACATGGGTCCAGCTCATAATTGCGCACAAGGGACTGCTTTAAAGAATGTAGCTTTTAGGGATTTTTCATAGGGAAGGGGGAGTTAATGCTTAATTGGTACAGAGTTTCTAGTTGGAGTGGTGGAAAAGTTTAGGTAATGGATGGTGGTGAGGGAGCGCAACATTGTGAATGGAATTACCACCGAATTGCATATTTGAACATGGTTAAAATGGTAAATTTTAGGTTGTATATATTTTACTAGAATAAAAATTAAAGAAATAATATGACTGTACAACGCAAATGAGAATCCTAATGTAAATCATGGACTAGCGTTAATGGTACAATTATAATATTTTTGTCATCAATTGTATCAAATATATCACAGTAATGCAATGTGTTAATAATGGGGGGAGGGTGTATGAGAACTGTATTTTCTGCATGATTTTTCTGTAAACCATAAATTCTTTAATTTAAAAAAGTTAAAAAAAAATTTAAATGGCATTTTTTAGGTTTTATTTATTTATTTTTAGATAACCATTTGCTGCCCCTCTTCTTTGGCCCCCACCCCCCCTTAGTTTCTTTGCCTCTCTTCTCCTGATTATGCCTCCCCCTCTCCCCTCTCCTGTAGCCCCCTCCCAGCCCCCTGCCTCTCTTACCCCCTTTCCTCTCCTCTCTCCCTTCCCTGCTTGCCATCAGGGCTTGATGAAAAGAGCACCGGGTGGGGATTCAGAGATGGGAATCCAAGGCTGGGTTTGCCACTTTGAGTTGTGTGACCCCCAAGGAAGTCACTTACCCTAGCTACATCTTGTTTTATTCTCATCTTTAAAAAGAAAAAAAATAATACCAGCCCTAAATATCTCCCCAGCATTATTTATAACAGTAAAGGTTTAAAAATGCCAGATATCTATCAATGGGAGACTGGCTCCATGAATTATGGAGTAAATATAAAGTATATGTATAAAAACCATTTTATATGCTGGAATTCCATGCATCCATTAAAAAGAATAAGTTGTGTGTACAAACATAGAAAGATGTGTGTGGCATAAACCATGAGTGAGCTCAGAAGTGGCCAAACAACACGCACAGCATAATCCTCTTTTGATAAATATTGCACAGAATATTAATGCACTGAAAAAGATCTGTAAGGATACACAACAAATTATTAATGATTAATGATTACTCCCACCACCCTGCCCAACCTCCCTCTTCCTGCTGAGAGTATGTGGCAGAGGTGACAGTTTGGCAGAAGAGGACAAGACCCAGACCCAGTCCAGCTCTCTGTCCTGCTACTTCCCTTCCCTCCACACACACTTCAAGTTCTGCCCAGACAGGACAAAACTGAAAGATACAGAAGCAAATTCCTGTCGCTGCCCTCACTACCCCTCTGTGTCTCGTGGGGCCACATCCCCAGGTCTCTGGAAGCTCCCAGGCTGCTGTGGGCGTCCTCCAGAGCCCCCCACTCCCAGGAAGCCCTGTCCCGAAGGCTGGCCCCCTGTAGCTGCCATAGAGAGCCCCTTCCCCAGCCCTCAGAGTCTGCTCCTTGGTGTGGAGCTCAGAGCTGACAGATGGAGTCATGTGGGCAAACTAATTACATTTTTCATTTTTTTTCTTGGGCATTTGTGAGTCGGCAGGAGCTTAATTTATGTATTAATTACACCTCAGAGCTAAATGAGGGGGCTGGAACTTCTCTGACAGTCTTTGCATTTTATTAGGCGACACTGGCAAACATACTTGGCATAATAAAGCAACAGCTACTAAATCTTCCTCCAGGGGACCTTCGTGGGCCTTGGGGAAGCATAACTCCCTGGGTGGTCCAGGCGGGTGGCCCAGGTGGAACAATTTTAGGCCAGGCTTCAATTCAGTATTGTGGGTGGACTTTAGAACTATCTGATTCATCTCCTTCACCACCCCTATTGAACCTTCTCTAGTGAAGGGGGTTTTAGTTTCCCTGCTGCTGAAACAAATACCATGCAGTGGGTTGGCTTAAGAACAGGAATTTCTTGGCTCACAGTTTCAGAGGCTGGAAGTCTGGCTTCCCCTCGGGATCCATATCTTCTGGCTGGACTTTGAGGTTCCTTGGTTTTTCCATCACATGGCGATGCACTTGGTGGCGTTTTCTCCTCTCTCCTCAGGGTTCCGTTGACTTCCACTTTCTTTCTCTTCTTGTGGTTCTCTTTCTGTGGTTTTCTCTATACAACCCCCAGTATGAGGATTGAGACCTGTCCTGATTCAGTTGGGCCACACCTGAGCTGAAGTAACCTCATCAAAATGCCCTCTTTATAATGGGTTCACACCCGCAGGAATGGATTAAGAACATATTTTTCTGAAGTACTTAACTCCAAGCCACCATTTCATCTAGACCCTTGAAAGACCATGTTCTTCCTACATGCAAAATTCATTCATTCCATCACAACACCTTAAGCCATTTTAGAACAATTCCAAGTGCAAAGTCTTATCAAAATCAGTTATGGGTATGGTTGGTCCCCAGGCAAAATTTTCTGCCTGATGGACCTAGAAACCTAGAAAACAACTTATCTGCTTCCAATATACAATGGAGGGACAAGCATTCCTATTCCAGAAGGGAGATATTGGAAAGAAAACAAGGGGTCACGGGTCCCAAAGAAGTGAGAAACCCAGCAGTGCAAACTCTGTTAGATTTCCAGGTCTGAGAGCCATCTGTGGATCCATGTTTTATCCTCCGGGCCTGATGGAGCAGCAGCCCCGCTCCTTCCAAGCACTTGCGCAGTGGCCATGCACTCCCCTAAACACCGGGGTGAAGGCTCCAAACCTTCGAATAGCGGCTGGGCTCTCCGCAAATGCTGGGGCACAGGTCCCATCATCTCCAAGCATTGGGGTGGTAGCACTCTCCCTGAACAACAGGGCACAAGGCCAAGTGCAGGGGTGGATTAACCTTTCCACACACAAGGCTGGGCCCGCTCTCTTGGCTGGAGATCTTTTCCATCCAGACCTTTGCTTCCATGGTTCTGCTATGGAAGTCATTCTTCCTTCAATTCATCTCTTCTCTGCCCCTTTCAGTCCAGGCTGACAGTGGTTCTGCTCATACAAATTTTACAAAACACCTTGTCGGCTTTGCATGCAGTCCAAGAGGGTACAAACCATCAAACAGTAGAACTCTCCGCAGATCTTTCCTGGATAATTGCATTTCTAATCGTGACTTCCACTGAAATGGCTGGCTGGATCCATGTTTAGCCACACCCTCCCTAGCAAAGGGTTCTTCAATTAAGCCCTTTCATGGAGCCTTGTTTTCTGGGGACTCACTTTCTGGAAGCTCAGGGAGGTCCCTGATAGACCCTAGTATCAGAACACACTATCTGGATAACTAAGAATTTTCCACATCATCAACTGCTAGTTTCTTTGTGCTTAAGGGTTTAATTATCAGCTTATCCCTTTCCTCTCCTATTTTGCTATAAGGAGAAACCCAGGCTGCACCTTCTACACTTGGCTTGAAAATCTCTTCAGCTAAATATCCAGGCCCATCACTTCCAAGTTCCACTTTCAATCTGACGTCAGGTCACGATATTGCCAAGTTCTCTGTCATTTTATAACAAGGATCTCCTCTCCACCAGTTTCCAACAATATATTCATTATTTCCTTCTAAGGTCTCATCAGAAGTAACTTTAATGTCCATATTTCTATCAATAGTCTCTTCAAAGCAATCTAGGCCTTTCCTATCAAGCCCTCACAATTCTTCCAACCTCTACTCATTACCTGATTCCAAATCTATTTCCACCTTTTTAGATATTTGTAATAGCACACCACGTTTTCCAGTACCAAAAGCTCTTTTAGTTTCTTAACTCTAAAACAAATATTATGCAATGAGTTGCTTAACAACAGGTATTTATTGGCTCAGCATTTCAGAGGCTAGACGGCTTCTTTCCTCCTGGGGTTGGTATCTTCTGGCTGGCCAGCAATCTTTGGGGTTCCTTGGTTTTTCCAATGCTCGTGGCCATGACTTCTCCTTTCACTTCAGGGTTCTGTTGACTTCCAGTTTCTTGTTTCTCTCTCTGTGGCCTTCTCTAAAAGTTTCCAGTAAGAGGATTAAGACCCATCCTGATTCCGTTGGGCTACGCCTTAAGTGAAGTAACCTCATCAAAATGTCCTGCTGACAATGAGTTCACTCTCACCGGAGTGGATTAAGGTTAAGAACATGTTTTTCTGGGCTACATAACTTCAAGCCACCACAGAAGGGGTCCCCCAGGCTGCACGTCCCCCCATCCCCACCTGCTGCTGCTTGGGGCTCCTCCTGGGTGTGCTGAGCTGCTGCCTCCTTGCCATGGATGGTGGTTAGCCCTTGGACCTGTTCACAGAGACTGGGCCTTCCGTGGGTGAGCTGTATGTTGAGGATGGGCCTCAGATGGGTGGGAGGAGGGGAGAGGCTCTGGCTTTGTCTTCTTGAGTCTGGACTTGGTGGGGTCTGGTGGTCTTGGGGTGGGAGCTTGGACTGTGCCCAGGAGGCTGGCCTAGGCCAGGAGTGTCCTTGCAATGGCCAAGAAGTTGGCAAGGAGAAAGCCACATTTTTATCAGCCAGGCCATAAAGGCTCAGGGCTCTTTCTGGGCTAATTCCTTCCCCTTTCTTGGCCCCCAGCCCTTTATCAGGTCTTGCCTGAAGCTCCTAGTGTTGCTGTCCTGTGTCATGGGGTGGGGATTGGGGAAAAAGTCCCGGATCTGCTCTTAGTCCAGCTTTGGTGGGAGCAGCACCCCCAAGGCCTGCAGGGTGGAGGGTGTTGATAAAGTGATACCAGATGTCCCCACCCTTTGTTCAGTAGCCCCCATCACACATCACAGAGCTTCCTGCTGGTGCCAGCTGGGGAGGATCTCTGGAGGAAGTACTTCCTTGAAAGGCTCCAGAAAGGCCCCAAGGCCCTCTAGTGCCTCTGGTTGTCAGGTGCCTGGCCCTGAAATGCCTGTCTGGTGAGGCCCCTCACGCAGCTGAGACCCCTCCCCGTGCCTGGCTTCTTCTGGCCCCATCCCTGGTGCTTTCAACAGCTGGAAAGCCCACCCTGAGGCGGGCCCACTTTCCACATAGGGTGTCGGCCTGTAGAGGTTGCCGGCCTATGGATGGTAAGTTCCGGAGGCATTTTGACATTCACAAGTGCCGTGAGGAGAGGAAGGAGCGTGTCTGCGGCACACCCACTAGAAACATGAGCGAGTTGAGGGCGTGGGGTTTTGTCTGCTTTGTTCACTGTTTCCTGAGAACCCAGAAAATCACCTTCCCAGAGAAGGTGCTTATTAAACGAAAGTTGGGCCCGGCCTCTTCCAAATTGTCTTTTGGTTGAAACAGACAAATAGGAGGACAGTGAGTCTCAGAGAGGCTCTGTTGCTTGCCCAAAGCCACACAGCTAGTTAGAGGCTAGCTGGGCCAGGGCCCGGAACAATACTCTAATTTCTTCCTCTAACCCACCTGTTCTGAAGACCCCATGGTCGCCACATTCACAGTGGTGGACTCCAACCCCCAAGCTAATTGACAGGAAATCTGTGGGTTTTTTTTTTTTTTTAATATTTAAAAAAAACAGCTATATTGAGATATAATTTACACACTCTACAATTAGCCCATTTATATACCCAATTTAGCATTTTTTTTGGTATATACACAGAGCTGTGCAACCATCATCACAATCAATTTTGGAACATTTTTTATCATCCCAGAAAGAAATTCCATAACCAGGAGCAGTCACTCTCCATTTCCGCTCTCCCCTGCAAAATACACTGCTTTTCTGAACAGAGCTTTTGTGCCCCTGAGATGACCTGATGCCTGGAGATTCCTATTAGTGGGATGCTATCACTTCCGGTGAGGTTGTCAGTTCTGGTATTTAAGAGGGGAGCGGAGAAGCTGCTGGAAGGCTGGTGACAAGGGGGTGACCTCCCATGTGGGAGCTGCCCGGCAGGCTGAGGGCTGCTGGAGACGGCTCAGCTTCCTGGAGTTGCCCATTGCAAGCTCACCCTGAGTGGGGTGGGGGTGGGGGGCTCAGAGACCTGAGGGGGGATCATAGGATGTGAGGGCCAGTTTGACCATCTTTTCCTGTGTGCAGCCTGTGCTTTCTCACAAGGATGCGGAGATCCTGGAATCTATTCCCTAAGGCTCATTGGACTCTTACAATCACTTTTCAGTGGCCAATGAAACCTTCAGACAGAAAAGAATCTGCTGCCAAAATAAAAAGTGTTTGAGAATCACTCATCTATTCTAACCCACTTGTTTTAGAATCGAGGCAACTGAGAATCAGGAAACCAAAGCAACTTGCCCAAAGTCACATTGTCTCTCAGATCTGCGGTCGTCCTGGAGAAGACAAATCTTTGTAGAATTCGACTTCAGCATCAGAATGAAGAGTCCTCCCACACCCAGGCTTCGAGAGTCAAGCGGAGAAGTGGAAATTTTCCAGGAAGTTTGCAAGCCAAGCAGGCCCTCTATGTGGAAGTTGGCCACGGTTTCGTGCTGCTGAGTTTCATTCGATTCCGTCAATGTTTCCTGAAATCATGACCTGGTTCTGGGTTTAGAAGGATGAATAATCCACAGGTAATTTGCTCCAGGGGCTAACCTGTGGATTTCAGCTCAGAGGTCCTTGCATCTCATCTGTAAGAGAAACAGAATCTTTGATCCAGAGAGGAGGGACAGAGGTCAGCAGCTTATTATAATCACCCAGGTGGAGGGGGGGCAGGTCCCCCCATCCTACCCCACTCTTATTTTCTACCCCAAAATATACCCCAAATATGTATGTGTGTGTATGTGTATGTAGGGGCCTCATCAAGGAAGACCATCACATGGCATCAGTCAAAGTCATCTCTGTGGACAAATCAGGGGCCCTGGTCCCACCCAGGTTGCCCAGGATACCTGATCTATCTCCAACCTGGGAAACAACTGCAGGTGAGAAATGCCTGGACTGCCAGTCAGCTCTTATTAATACTGTTCCTTAGCTTCTAGAGGGGTCCTTGAGAATTAGTGTCTGGAACTCTGGGCAACCTCATCAGGGAGAGGGAATCCAACCTCACCAGTCCCCAGACCAAGAACAGGGCTGGGTTCCCTTCCCCAGACCCAGGTATCTATGGTGGCTCTACAAACAATCAGGGGCAAGAGGGACTAGGGCAAGTGCCTTCACTTTTGTGAATCTCAGTCTCCAAACAGCTAGGGTAGCGATAATACCTGCTACACAGGTTTTGGGGCAGATTCAACAAGCTTAGGCACAAAGGCCCTGGCAATGCCTGGCACATATCATATGCTCAAGCCAAGTTCCTGTGCCTGACCTTGACTTTGAGGTCTCCTGCAAGGAGGGAAGGATGGGGAGGAGAGCTCAGTGGACTGGAGTTCGAGGCTGGGACTTGCCACTCCATCCTCCATTCCTGCTGCCAGCTGCAATGCCAGCTTGCCTGTGCAGGATGTGTGGGATCTGAGGGGCTAGGGAGGGACCCTCCCTGGGAAACAACCTAGAACCTTCTCACTGCGAGGCCTTCTTGTATTCAGCCAGGCCATCAGCCATCCCTCCCTCCATCCAACCCAGCCATGTTTTGGATAGGCTGAGAGCCTGTCTGGGAAGCCACTGTGGGCCAGGTGGATGCTAGTGCTGCTTGGCTCTCCAGGAAGCAGGTCCCAATCACTCTCCATGCCAGCAGGAGGGGGAAGGTGCTGGCTGTTGGCCTTCTCAGCAAGGTCCTGACACCTAGCTCCCAAGGGCCCTCAGCTTACAGATACCTGGTTTCCTCCTGTCTCCTCCCCTTAGCCTTTGGCCCCCCTAACGCCAGCCTTTGCAGAAAGGGCTGGATGGAGCCTGCCTGGTTTCCCCCGGGAGAGTGCTGCTCGCCTGAGAGAATGGCCAGCATGTTTGACAGATAGCACTCCAGATCCCGGCTGTCCAAATGCATTTGTCTCATCCCCTTGCATCCAGCCAGCCCTGGAGACAAGACTAACCCTTCCTGACAGAATCAGTTCAGCCCTGTCCTCTGAGCAGGGCCCAGGGTGGGCAAGGGGCCGGCGGGGCTCTCTGGCCATTGCAGGCAGGGGCCTGCTGGCTGGGGGAGGTCACGCTACCCACGAAGCCCAGGCAGGGCCCAGCCCCTGCCGGCAGAGCCAGTGCGGGAGAGGGAGAGAGGGGAGATTCTGGCCTCTAAGCTGCTCCCAGCCCCGAGGCATCAGGAGGGAGGGGAGCTGAAAGAGGAGCCTCATTTATTTCCTCCCACCTCCACCCCTTCTCCAATGTTAAGACCCAACTCTCATGAAAAAGCCTTCATGTTTTAGAATCAGACAGGCCTGGATGTGGATCCTGGGGGTGCAGGATGGAGGGGAGGGGTCACTGGAGCTCCTCTGAGAGCCCAAGTAGGGGGTCTCCACTCTCCACCCAAAATAGGCCTGCTCTTGGGTAGAATCCTCCCCCTTTGTCATTGTAATAACAATTCCTTGGAGTTTTGCTCTCTCCAGACTCTTGGAAAATAGGCAAATTCACACTTCTGTTAAGAACTTCCCCAAGATCTTTTCCCACAGAAGGACAGAGGGAAGGACCCCAGGCTGTGGAGGTCGCCTGGGGTGGAGGGGTGAGTGGGGGCTGGGGTGGAAGGAGGCAGTAGGGTGGCACTGCCAGAGAGAAGAGGGCTGTTCAGAAGAGGCACCAGCCTGGCAACACTCGGCAAGTCTCCATTGCTTGTATCCGGGTTGTGAACAGGGACTAAAGGGACAATGGAAGGACTCAGCCACTGGATCTTTTAGGATCTGAGGGGCCAGGGCCAGCTGTCTCTCCTGCCCCCAAACCCCATTTCAGCACTGGGGCCAAGTGACAGGGTAGGAGCTGGCTGAGGGCTGGAGCTCCCCTTCTGCCTGTTGGAAGGGAGCAGTCCTGGGGGTGCTGGAGAGCCTGGAACATTTCTGAGGACTTAAAGAGAGGAGGTAGGAGAGCTGGGGAACCCCCATGTTCTTGGGAGGATCAGAGGACTGAGGAGATACAAATTCCTGGCCTAAAAGTAATTGCAATAATTATTACACATTTACTAGCCCCTTCACCACTACCCACAAATAGCAACCAGGCTTTGGGATGCTTCCCACGGCCAGGCAGGAATGTCCACACCGATCTCATGTGATCCTCCCATACCCTAAGAGGGCAGAGAAGGAGACAAGGACCCAAGTGGACAGAGTTCATTTGGCATAAAAAAAATACCAGAAATAACAGATATCCATTCCCTCACAGTTCTGGAGGGCAGAAGTCCAAAATCAAAGTGCCAGCAGGGCCGCGCTCCCTCTGGAGGCTCTGCAGAGAATCGTTCCTCCACTCCTCCAGCTTCTGGTGGCTGCCAACCTTCCTTGGCTTGAGGCCACATCCGTCAGGTCTCTGCCTCCTCTTCTGCCAGTCAAGTCTCCCTCTGCGTGCCTCTAATAAGGAACTTACCGTCGGATGTTGGGCCCACCTGGATAATCCAGGATGATCACCTCATTTCAAGATCTTTAACTAAATGACACCTGCAAAGATGCTATTTTCCAAAAAGGGTCACATTGACAGGTTTCAAAGATCAGGGCGTGGCCCTATCTTTTTGGAGGCCATTACAGGAGGTGATTCCAGAAGACACCCGTAAGAGAGTGGGGGAATGAGAAAGGGCTGGGAAAGGCGTGACACAGGTGCTTCAATTGCCCATCTACAAGGGGTGGCAGCTGGAGTATTTCTACACCGCCTCCGTTTCACGGAGCGCAAAGTGCAGAATGGGTTTTGGGCGCCAGGGGGCGCGCGCTGCAGCGAGCGTTGGAGGGGTGGCCCCTTGCCAGGTCTCTGGAGGCCACAACTTTGGGCGGGCCCCCGCAGTGTCCGCCCCCGCGCTGTTTGTCCCACTGAGCAGATCGTGAAAGTAAGGCTCACGGAGGTCTCTTGTCCAAGGTCTCCCAGCTGGGCTCCGACTTCAACCCCACGCATTTTCTACTCTAACCCCAGGCACGTTTCATTTTCCATCTAAGGTGGTGGACATCCCGGGCAGGAGCCCCCTCCCTAGCCAGTGCCCAGCATGTGCCAGAGATGAGGTGGGTGCCCGGGAAGTATCAGGTCACAGACAGATTGCCCTCCTTAGTGCCCTTGAGATGAACCTGGAAAAAAGAAGGGAATCAAATTCTCTTTTAAATGCACCAGGGAGCTCATGGTTAAAGGGCTGGGACTACAACTGCTGTTATAAGAAAGACAAGTGTCTCCTATCATACCAATCTAGAGCTTACATAGAGTGGTTGGGCTTGAAGGTATCTTAAAGGTCTCACCAACCCTCTTGTCTTGTAGAGAAGGCAGCAAAGCCAGAGAATGGACTCATATGCATGCATAGTTGACATGGAACAGGAACTAAGTTTTTGCATAGCCTGGGTGTAATTAAAGCCAGGTCCATTTGCACCACCACCTTTTGGCTAACACGTCCTGCCTCCCCCATTATGCCTTTGGTTCCCACCGCTGAGGAGAAGTCCTGGGCCACACTCAGTTTTCTGAACCATGGAATGGGGAGATGCAGCAGCAAAAGGTGGATCAAGGTATTCTCCCAATGGACCTGGATGATGGGGGTAGGGGATGCTGCCCAGGTGTCTTCAGGTCCCAGTGCCCTTCTGTCCCAGATGAGCTGGGTTTCTTTACACCTGAAGACTGCTTTATGAGTCACATACATGGGGACCTGGCCGGGAGGTCCTTTAGAGCAAAAATTTCTGCTGACTTTAGAAGACACCGCTTCAGCACTGTTGATGGGCTCTCTCAGGGCCCGCCTTCTCCTGCCTCTCGGTCCTGCTTCATTTCTACCAATGGGAACACCTCCCCTTTCCCTGCTGCTTCCCCCTATTTTACCAGCCATCCAGGTCCAAAGTCCCTCTCCAGGTCCTAATGCCTTTGCATGTCATTTTCTGAGGCCCAGAATGCTCCTCCTTTCTTTATCCTCTGGTTTATGAAACCAGATCAGATGTCCCCTTTTCTCGGGGCTCCCCCTCCTGGCCACCCCCAACAGCCAGCCTCTCTGGCTGCGGTGCCCTGACCTGGATGATCTTAGGCAACAGAGGTTTAGACGTAACAGCTGCCGGCTGCCACCAGGGGGCAGGCTACACAGGCCGCCTAAGGCTGGGTACCAGTTTGGATCCCAAGCAGGAAGTAATCCCTGTGTCAGTGTGCACAGAACCTGGGGATAGCAGAGAGGTGGGGCTGGGTACCACCGGTGTCTGCTGGGGGCTCCTGGAGCAAATGGAAGGCAGAGTCTAGGGGCTTCCGGCTTCCTGTCCGTGAAGAGGGGGCTGAGGCAGGAATGTAGGTTTAACAAGGTCCTGGAGCAGAGAGAGGCATTCCAGATGGACCCTCAGGATGGGAGTTGCCTGGGACCCTGAGGACCCCATGCTTGGGTTCTTACTGGCTCTTCCCTGAGAAGAATGGGAGGCAGCTGCCACCCCTGGATCCTTCCCCAGTCCTCCTGGCTACGTGCAGCTTGTCAGGGGCTTGACCTGGTGTCTCGGCAGAGATGGGGAAGTCAGGGGTGCTTGAAATACACATTTGCTTCTTCATAAAGTCACCAGCTAAGGGGCCCTTCAAAAGGTTCGTGAACACCTTGCTAGGGGAACGTCTACCTGGCAATTAGAATTAAGATTCTGGTCCAGAGTGGGCCAAACCAGGCCAGCAGTCCCCTTCCCAAATTCCTTCCCCAAGAGCCCCTGGTCTCTCTGGGTCTCCTGTGCTATGTGATGGCTGCATTTGTGTGTACTTCCCAGAGGCCCTTGTCCCCTACTTGTCTGCCACCCCCACCGGGGTGCCCTTTTAGGGCACAGACCACGTCTTGCTTGCCCTGGGGTACCCAGGTGAGGCCTGATACAAGTGGACCTTCTGGAAATGCCACATTAAGGACCCTTGGAACTCCCCATGCTTTCTGTGGTTGCATCCTTCTCTGTATGTGCTTGTGGCCCGTGCGTCTCTGTTTCTTGCTTCCTCTACCAGAGGCCCACATCTCTCCATTGCATTGAAGTCTGCTCAGTGCAGAATACAGGGCTGGGCATGCTGGAGGTGCCTGGCTGTCCCCCCGCCCCCAAAGTAGAGGTGAGGGGGCTGGGCCCTGGGCCAGGCTCTGAATGAGGGGGCGAACCAGTTCTTATGGGCACTGGAGGAACCGAGTGGGTCCACGGTGACAACCCCCCCACCCATGAACCTCTCCAGTACCTGGATGTCCTCCCCTTGGGTGCACTGTGATATTACCTTTATGTGCCAACTTGGTCAGGCTATAGTTCCCAGTGATTCAATCAAACGCTAATCTAGATGTTGCTGTGAAGTTATTTTGTAGATGTGATGAATGTCTATAATCAGTTGGCACTAAAGGAGATTATCCTCGATCATCTGGGTGGGCCTAAGCCAATCGTTTGAAAGGCCTTAAGAGTGGAACTGAGGATTCCCTCAGGAAGAAGAAATTCCACCTGTGGCCTGCAAATTCAGCTCAGGCCCAGCAATTCTGGCCTGCCCTTCCTGACAGCCTGCCCTGTGGATTTCGACTGGCCTTGCCAGCCCCCACAATGGCATAAGCCTTTTCCTTTCAACAAATCTCAAAACAAATCTCCAACTAGTTCTGTTTCTCTGGTGGAAGCTTGACTGGCACAGGGGCCTGGGAAAGCTGCCTGTGCCTGGGGAGGGAAGGAAGAATCAGAGGGATACAGCAGTCTTGTGCCAGGTACTCGGTGGGCTCCTGGCCTCAGTGAATCTGGCTGCACAGTGAGGGGCAGAGCCAGAGACACGACATTGCGATACTGTGGTTTCAAGCACGGTGCAGGCAACAGTCCTGAGGAGGGCGGTCCACTGGTGGCTTGGCTCCAGGAGGTGGGGGACTCTGCCATCCCGAGGGTGCTGTGGGATGAGGAAACGAGAGAAGGTGGAGGAGTGCCCTGCTGTCCTAAAGGTCCATGGGCACACACAGTGGGCACACAGCAGACGCAGATTGGGAACAGAGTGGGCACACTGCAGGCACACAGAGGGCACACAGCAGGGCACACAGTAGGCACATAGACAGCACATAATAGGTACACAATGGGCACACAGTGAGCACTCAGCAGGCACACAGTGAGCACTAAGTGGGCACATAGCAGGCACACGAGGGCACACAGTGGGCACACAGCACATAGAATACACACTGCCATTACACCTTCCCCTCTTCACCCTGGGACTCAGGTGTGCAAGAGGAGTGAGAGGTGCAGGGAAGTTTAGTGTAGAACCTGCCTGGGCCTATCTGAGCCCGGGCCCAGCTGGGATGGTGTAGAGCTCAGAGATCCGACCCTGATGGCCCCTCGTTCCTTCTCTGGCATTGCTGGCCCCAGGCCTGGGCCCACTGGCATTCCCCACACGTCGAGGTGTCATGTGGACGCCAGCCCTGCGGTGACTGGGCTGCTCCTCTCCGCAACGCAGGCCATGGCCGCTTCATGTTCCCTGCAGACCTTTCCCCTGTTTGTGTCAACACAGGCCATGTGATCAGCCAGCTGGCTCGTCCTCCTGCATATAGAGTGGCTTTGCCAACTGGAGAGCCTGGCAGGGGCAAGGCTGGGCAGCGGGCTGATGCGGGGTGCCTGCCGTCAGGCCTGTAGGGGTGGCTGCATGCACAGCAGAACCCCACTTCCACCCCCCATCCCAGCACAACGAGACCAGCCCTGATGAAAATAAATCTCCCAGGGTCACAGCTCAGTTCTGGCCTCAGTCCCACATCCCCACCTGCGTCCTTCCCACGTTCCTGTCTCTTCCTTCACTGTGAGAAGGAAGGGGACAGGGAGCTAGGGTGTCCTGAGTGCCTATTACATGCCAGGCTCTTTGAACACACATTCTTGTTTGCACCTCACCAGCACCTGGCAGGGTGCTACTATTACACCTATTTCGTAGGCACGGAAGCTCCCGCTCAGACATTGTCACCTAAGGCTGTGACTGTTACGGCCAGAATCTGAACCTAGCCTGACATTGGAATCTGTTCTCCATCCATGTCACTCACTGCCTTCCTCCAGCCTGCTTTTCAGCCATCCCTGGTACCCAGCTCTCCTGGAAAGTCTTTTCCTTTGGGAAGCCTCTAGGGTACTAATTCAGACTAAGGTGTTAATGACTCACTGTTACCCTCTCTGAGGGTTTCTGCATTTTTAAGTGGAATTCCAGGAGAGAACTGTGCTCATCTTCCAGAAAATGGAGGCTGAGGGAGACTGTCTGGGGTTTGGAGAGATAGGGTAGGTATGTGAAACCTGGCTTGGAGCAGGATGGAACTGAGAGCCTAGAGGCTAGTGTGTGGGCAGGGTGGGGCAGGGGGAGACCACTACGGCCAACTTTACTTGAACCACTGTTCTGCCTAAGCTGCTACCACTGGCCCCACCCTCCAACCCAAAGGTCCTCCTGTGTGAACTCTTCTGGTCTCTGGAGGAGCCTACTTCCTCTGGGAGGGCCCTTGAACCCCCAGCCTTGATCTGTGGATTCCAGGTTTGCTCTCACTGAAAGCAGGAGGAGAAGAGAGCAGTGAAGGCTGCTCCGTTAGGTGACTTGAGGACAGGCTGAGTGACTGGGGGGCTGGAGATTACCTTGATGCCTTGGAGCATGGTCTTGGGCTCCCTGTGCCTGTCCTGGTTAATTCTCACTCAACCCTCCACCATCAGGGCTTGAGGGATTATGTCCATCTAACAGAGGAGGAAACTGAGACCAAGGGACCGGGAAGTGACTATGAGAGTCTGGCTGGGCTTGGGCTTGCAAGAGGGAGGGCAGGGGGAAGGGGAGGGGTCTCCTTAGGCGAAGTTAATCCCTCACCCTCACCCCGTTGGGTTTAGTGAGCTTGGGGGAAAACTATTCAGGAATTTAGATTGGGACCGTGGTGGTACCCCCACCTCCTCTCAAAAATCCCTGGATCCCTCTTTCCCTCCCTTCTCTTTCCAAGAGGAAAAACCCATGATATGTGTATGAGGAGTGGGTGGGGGCAGACGTAGGGATGACATTCAGCTCCCACCCTCCCTCAAATACCAAGAGGCAAATTTTTGCCAATTTTTAAAGATGAGGGATAGATTCAGAGAAGTGGCTTGCTCAAGGCCCCACAGCTGGTAAGTAGAGGAGGCAAGTGCCACCCATGCTCTCTACCTCATCATGCTAGTGAATGGTATAGGACTTCCCATGTAGCTTCTCCCAGGCAACGTGCAAGCATTCATTTAATTGGTTGATTGATTATTTAATTTAAACAAACACTTGATGAGCATCAAGGGTCTCCAAGTCATTGGGCTAAGTGCTGGAGATAAGCATCTAGAGATAAGTTGATTGTAGTTCTGTTTTAGTCTGCTAGGTTGCCAAAAGCAATGTACCAGAAATGGGTTGGCTTTTACAATGTGGATTTATAAACTTACAAGCTTACAGTTCTGAGGCCATGAAAATGTCCAAATCAAAGCATCCTCAGGTGATGCCTTCTCCCTGAAGATTGGCTGCCGGCAATCCTCCTCTGTCACATGGATGGCACATGGCAGCACCTGCTGGCCTCTCCCTTCTCTTCCGGGTTTTGTTGCTTTTAGCTTCTGGCTTCTATGGCTTTCTCTCTCTCCAATTCATCTCATTTATAAAGGACTCCAGTAAGAGGAATAAGACCCACCCTGGGCCATGCCCTAACTGAAGTAACTTAATAAAAATGTCCTACGCACAATAGGTTTACACCCACAGGAATGGACTAGCTTCAAGATCATGATTTTCTGGGGTCCATCCAGCCACAAACCACCACAAGTTCTTATCCTCAAAGAGATCACAGTACATAGTGGGAGAGAGACATATGAAGTAATAATCACAATTTATTGTGACCAGTCCTCTAGTCAAGGCAATGGCAAGCCAAAATGTTGTACCAAGAAGTAAGAGAGTGCTGAACCTTTGCCTAAGAGATTCATGGAAGGCTCCTCCTAGGAGGAGACATTTGAATTCAGTTTTGAAGGCCAAAAGGAATTCACCAGGAGACTGAAGTAGTGCGGAGGACATGCTAGGAGGGGGAAATGAGACGGCTTGTGCAAAGGCTGCAGAAGCACAGAACTGCATGGCATTTCTAGGGGAGTTTCCAGAGGCAATGCCTTAACCCAGCATTTCCCCCAAGAATGGATTTTACAATCACTGGTGCCCTTTCAATAATATTATTAACATAACAATAATAAGCCACAGTTTTAGACAGCTTCCTGCATGCCAAGCACTCTTCTAAGAGCTTTGTATGTCTTTACTCATTTACCTCTCAGAACATCCCTCTAAAGTAAGTACTATTATTATCTCCATTTCACAGATGAGGAAACAGTGGCACAAAGAGATGAAATAATTTTCTCTTGGCAGCACAGTTAGTCAAGGGCAGAGCCAAGATTGGAACCTGAGCAAGAATATTCTAGAATCCATGCTGTAACTGATACATAAAATCTAGCCAAATATGTCAGGGAAAAAATAGACCAGTGACTGTTGGCATAGTAAAGGTTCAGAAAAGTGCATCACTCCAGCAAGTAAGCAAGCAAGCAAGCAAACAAAAAATCTTGATTCAGAGTTTTCCAAGAAAAAAGAATACTTTTTCTTTCAAGGATGAACTTTATGGAAACCCTTTTGGAAATGGGTGATTCCAACAGAAGTCAGACTCTTTGATTCGGAGATGGGGGCTGCAGAGCTCTTCTGATTCCTGATGACCCCCCAAATTAGGCTCAGCTTCTTGTGGAGCTGAGGCTCTCACTAGCTGAATCTGCAAGGATCATATGCTTCTTTCACATTCTTTGAAAACCAACAAAACAAACAATGTGATTAGAGTTTTGAGACAGTCCTTTTGATATTGTCAAGCTACATTTTTAGCCCCATGCTTGATTTCTCTCTCTCCCCACTGGAAAGAAAGCTGAGTCTTAGAGAGGATTAGTGGTTGCCTCATCACAGCTGTGTTGCATGTGAGTGTGAGAGAGTGTGCATGAATGAGAGAATATATGCGAATGTGTGTGGGTGTATGAGTGGGTGTGAGTGTGTCTGAATGAGAGAATGCGTGTGTGTGAGTGGGCACATTTGTGAGTGTGTGTGTGCATATGGCGAGTGAGTAGCCAAGAGGCAGGAACCAGAGAGGAGAGAACAGCTCCCCTGACTCCCAGCCGGTGGGGAGTGGGGGGTGGGAGGGCTATCTTTCGTGTTGGAGTGGGGTCAGGAAAGGATGGGCAGATATGGGGTGTTCAACATTTCCACCCAGAGCTCCGGCTTTGCATCAGAGGCCGGGAGCATGAGCTAATTCTTGGATTTCTGAAACTGGATCCCTTCCTGGCAAGGGAAGTCCTGCAGCCACAGCCATTAGCACCACGGACAGCGACGAGCTGGCCCGGGGGCCCCTGGGGAAGGTCTGCTCTTCCTTGTTCAGGGAACAGACAGACGCAGATGTGGGGTGTCCGCCTGTATTCCCAACAACTGGTGGGATTGAGTTTTGGTAGGACCCTAAGGTATTTTCGCACTGTCTAGATGGGGTCTTGGCTGGACTCGCTGTCATTTATCCCTCCCCTGTCCTATCAAATGGACATGGAGACCCAGAGCGTGGTGGCAAGGTGAGGGTGGTGGTATTGGCAGACATCTCCAAGCCCTCCAGGAATGCACAGGGGAGGCAAGTGAGACCCTAGAAACACTGCGGCACTGTACTGCTCGGTCCCTCGTTCCCCACACCCCCCATCTGTTTCCTCTCTTCGACTCGTGTCTTCAGGGCCTGGTGTCTCTTCAATACTTACCTAGCACAGAAGAGCTGCCCATCTGATGTGGGTGCAATGGGTGCATGAGTCTGCTCCACGGCCAAGTTCTACACATGCATGCGCAAGGGGCTGAGTCTCTTTCTAGGGGAAATCCAATATGGCCTCAGATAAACTTTTGAATCAAAAACCTGCTTCCCCCAGCAATCAGGAGGTCTGTTTTCAGGATGTGGAAACTTGCTTTATTAACAGCCCACAGTCTGAACAAGTCTTCTAAAAAAAAGGAATCAGAACGACACACCCCTGTGGTGGCCTCTCTGGCTCCTGGGGGCTTGCTGTGCTGCCCAGGGAGGGAAGCATACCCAGCCCTGGGCTTTCCTATTGCATTTTGCTCCATTCCACAAATGCACGTTGACTGCCCAGTCCCTGGGCCAGCCCTGTGTGGATGAGGAGACAAAATGACAAGGTCTTTGCCTGGAGATTGTACAGCATCTTAGATGGGAAAGCCACACAGAGAAGACAGGGTACTGCTTGGACCATCCAAAATTGTCACAAGCCACGTGCGACACTGCAGCTTGGGGGCACAGGTGGCTTGGATGAGACATGGTCCATGTTGGCAGATGTTTTCAGGAAGGTCAGGAGGAGGTAGGAAAACAAACCTGCCTAGGCTTACTTGGCTAGCAGGGGGCATAGCTGGGTCACACTTGCTGCATGGATTAATAGATACAGACCCCACCCTGCTCCTAGAGACTGGAGGAAAGCAGAGGTGGGCAGGGTGGCCTGAACGTCTGGTTCTTTGGCCAGCATATGGGGACCAAGCTGCTTGGTGGGGGAGGACCAGCTTTAATCACTCCCACCTTGGGTTTTGGAGAGAGTTGACTTTTGCAGTTTGGGGTGGGGAAGGGCACTTGAGTACCAGAGAAAGGAGACCCAGGGACAACAACACACTCAGGCCTCTAAGCAGACTGGGGCAGGGCCAGCTCTTCGAAGGAGAGATAATTAGGACTCCTCCTGCAATCTCTGAAAGGGCCTGGCGCGCGCTTTCTGGGGCTGCCTGACCCTCTTGACTCGAATGTGTTGCTGCTGCTTCTGGGCTAATGGAGCCCGGCAGCCACTTCTTGATTGGCCCGTGAGTTTCTCTGCCTGAATATCTTCAGGGGCTGAGGATGCAGCACCAGCCGCCACCCCTTTCAGCTGTGAGCATCTCAGGAGCTTGAGATGCAAATGGAAGCAGGCCCTTGGGTCACAGTGGCCCAGACTCTCAGGGCAGCGGGTGCCTGTGTGCTCAGCCTCGCCGGCCCTCTGGTCTGCAACTGTGGGTGCTTGTTCCTGCCTGAAGGGGCACCTAGTCTCGCGCCCAGTGCAAAGTGAAGAGTGTTACTTCCCTTGGCTTTCTTTCAAAGCCATCACTCGATAAACCCATGTGAGATGCTGAGGAGTTGGGGGATGGATATATGAAGATAGGTACAAGGTCAAGGCTTACCATATCTCTAAAAATCCAAAAGTGATGTGTAAAGACAATCGGAGCTGGAAGAGGGGCTCATGACTGTTTGTAGGAGGAGGGTCATGAGAAAAGGCTTGATGGGGAAGATGGCATATGCAGCCTATTGTCCCCCCGCCCAGCCCCCAGAAACCCTCTGCTCAGTCTGGCCTCTTCCTGTGCCCCAAATGCCCTTGGGCATCACTCCCTCTGCTCTCCACCCAGACCTGTCACCAGTCCAAACCCTGCCTGCCCTTTAAAGCTCTGCTCTCACTCTTTGTCCTTGAACAGGCTTCTTCAAATGCTGTGGCCATAACGACTTGCTTTTGGCAACCCCTTGCCATCCATATCATTTGTCTACACCTGTAACATCTAAATAGATACCTTACATGGTTGCTCGCATGTTTTCTGCTTATTATTCTTGTCCCTCCAGCTAGACCATAAGCTCTTTAGCAAGGACAGCATCTTGAATCCTCCCTCTCACACCTACCTCAGTGCTCAGCACAGTATTTGGTAGACACCAATAAAATTCTCAGTGAGAGAATGAGTGAGGAAATGGATGAATGAATAAGGCATAGAATGATAGAAGGAAGGAAGGAAGGAAGGAAGAGAAGAGACAGAAGGAAGAAGGAAAGAAGGAGAGAGGGAAGGAAGGACGAAAGGAAGGGAGAGAGGGGTAGGGAGGGAGGAAGGAAGAAAGATGGAGGTAGAATAGGTGTTTGAGAGTAAGTGTGCATGTGCGTGGGTGCACTCAGGCAAGGGAAAAAAGAACGAGAGCTGAACTTTCATCTTTGTAGTAGAGAATTAATAGATAATAGTTAAATTGAAAAATCAAGAACTAGCCCTCCAAGCATGGCATATAAAATCATCAAGCAATTGTAAAATATTTATTGAAAACTTCCTATGTCCTGCCCTCCAGAGGCTTACAGTTTCTTTGGGAGAGAAGAGTAACACATGCACGAAGCCTTCAACAGAATGGGCTCGGGGCTGGGAGTACCAGATCTGGAGAGACCCGTGTCTGAGATCCTAGCATCACCTGGATCAACTCTTGAGAAAATTACATACAATAGTGGCATTTGCAGATATATAGATTTATCTCTGTTTCCTCATCTGTAAAACAAGGACATACTTCATAGGGTTGTTGTATTAAAAGAACTAATGTACCTAAAACTCTTGGTATAGTCCCAGTGCTCGGTATTACTTCTTGTTACTAATGATGTCTAACTTTTATTGAACTTCTATTCTGAGTCAGCTACTAAGAACTTCAGACACCAGGTCAACCAAGCTCTCTCGATTGTTGGTTTTTCCCCACCATACTGCATCATTTTTGTTAGTAAGTAAGCACTGTCAAGTTTATTCCATCTTCCATCTCATTTCCTTGGTCCCATGGCAGCTTCCGGCTGCCACTCCCTGTCTCTGTCTTAATCAAACATCTCAAATGGAGACAATGTCTCCATTTGGTCACCTCACATGAACTCTTTAACCCCCTGCAGTCCAGTCTTTTCCTCTCCTACTCAACTGGAAAGGATCTTGTTAAGGTTTCTGTGTTATTCAGGCTAGGCCAATGGCTGTAAGAAATTATCCCCAAGTTTTAGTAGCTTGACCCAATACAGATTTATTTCTCACCAGGTCATTGTCCAGTGTGGACAGTTGGCATGGGCCCTATCCCCTAGGACCTCAGAGTCCTCAGCGTCTAGCTGCCAAATAAAGGAATAGAGAGCTTGGAAGACCGCATGGCCTGAAAATGGCTTATGTCACTTCTATGCACATTCCACTGGCCAGAGGTCAGTCTCCTGAACTCACCCTTCTGAATGGAACCCTGGGAAATAGAGTTTGACTCTGCCCAAGAGAAAAAGGAAGTGATTTTGTGAGCAGACAGAATTGTCACTGCCTCAGTCCCAGTGACACACCCAATGGCCACCTTACTCATTTGACTCCACCTCTCAGCAGCTTTCCAAATAACTGGCCACAGGGTCCCCCTTGACATGCTCTCCTCTCTTGCTTTCTGTAAATCCCATCTCCTGGCTTTCTTCCTGTCTGGCTGCTGCTTCTTAGTCTATCGCAGATTTCCTCTTCTCCTCTACCCAATTCCTAAGTGGCTGGGGTGTGTATTGTATTCATCGTGAGTCTCTCTCTCTCTCTCTCTCTCTCTCTCTGTCTCTTCGCCCCACCCCCTGTCTCCCCACCTCCCCCATTTCCAATCCCAAGTCTACACATGTCATCTGTACCTTGAAGACTCTCTGGTGTTTATCTCCATTTTTGACCTCACTTCTGAGTCCTAGACTCATGCTTACTGGCCATGTGACATCTTATTTGGATGTTTCCCTGGGATGTTCCTTCCACCTCCCATGACAGATGGTTCCTCACTCAATATCCCCTTTATTCACCAATTTATTCACCAGTTACTCAAATCAAATCTTAGTAGCTAACCTTGATGTCCTCTTCTCTCTTAACTTCCATCTTGTATCCATCAGCAAACTCCATAACCTGCATCCATAACAAGGTCCCAGGTTCAACCCCTGGTGCCTCCTAAAAAAAAAAAAAGAATGTTTTGGGGAGCAGATGTAGCTCAAGTGGTTGAGTGCTTGCTTCCCATGTAAGGGGTCCTGATTTCGATTCCTGGAATCTTCCCCCCTCCCAAATAAATAAAACAAACAAATGAAGAAACCAACTCTCACTGAGGAGCAGATGTAGCTCCGTGGTTGAGCACTTGCTTCCCATGTATGAGGTCCTGGGTTCAATCCCCGGTACCTCCTGAAAAAAAACAACCATAGGGAAGTGGATGTGGCTCAATTGGTTGGGCTCCTGTTTACCATATGGGAGGCCCCGGGTTCGATTCGCAGACACAGAAAAATGCACAGCAAATGGACACAGTGAGCACAAGCAGCAAGGGGGGGATAAATAAATAAAAATAAAAAATATAAATCTTTTTAAAAAATCCTTAAAAAAACAAAAAACCATAGATTCCACATTTGAAATATATCTGGAATTTACCCACTTTCCTTTGACTCTCCCAGACCAAGGCACCATTATCTTTGGCCTGGATTACGCAGTTGCCTCCCGACTGGTCTCTTCATTTCTACTTCTCTGCCCTTCTCCATTCACCACACAACTGTCTAACTGCAAACCCAAGCAATATGGATAGAAACGTGGAGGAAGCCTTGGACCATGGCTGTTTTGTTCACCACTGTATACTCAGCACACAGCACAGTGCCTGGCAGACAATAGGGGTCAATAAATATTTGTTGAACAAATGAATGATACAATGTATGCATGAATGAATGAATGTCACGATTACTGCTCTCCTGGAGCTCACAGCCTGGTGGGGGAGGCTGATGAGTAACCAAATATTTATTTGCATGATTAATAATGGCAGAGGTGTGCACACACAGGTACTCTAGGGTTCATGGGCAGGGATAGTCAACTCTGCTGGGGGAGGGGTCAGTGAAGACTTCTGATGACAAGGTTACTCTTAACCTGGGATGTGAAGGACAATTAGGAATGACTAGAGAGAAGAGTGGGCAGACAGGCATTCCAGGTTGAAGAAACTGTAATGCCGATGAAGGGGGAGTGGGGCCCATTGCTGATGGGGATCCGTTAGAGAACCAGACCAAGCAGTGTGCAATCAAGGGCCAAACTATATGTTGCACACAGCCAGGGCCTCTTGAGTTGAGAAGGCAGAGGTGACTGGTTGGTAACACAATAGGTGGTCCATGGATATTGCTGGAAGGAATGCAGGCTGGATTATTAAGGACAATTTAGGGCAGAATGGAGTCTTGATTGTGCCTTACCATGTAAAAACACAGTCTGAATGGAAAGAAATATGCTAATAAAGGTCATAATTAATATTGATGAGGAGAGAGCCAACCATGACGTGTGTCACTCAGGGGGAACAGAAGCCAGGCGGATGAGGAGGTGTGTCAAACACTCCAGCAGGGCACTCTGTCTGGTCCTGCCACCCCGGGAGGGCAGGCAGGCAGGGGAAGGCCCTCATGACTCCTGCAGTTGCTGGGTGGGATGCTGCCTCCTCTCCACCTTTTCTAGTTGCTGCTGTCCCCGCCACCTGGTGGAGGACTGGCCTTGGGAGGATGCCCTCCCTCCCCACAAGGCCACAGGAAATGTGGAATGTGAAGCTCCAGTAAAGGTGCTCTCTGCCCGAGGTCTGCAAGGATGCAAACCTGGGTCTCCAACATTCACGCCTTTTTACTTCTTCCCTGCCCAGATTCGGCAGAGGCAAACCCACCTGGATTTTGGGATTCAGTCTGCAGGGCTGGAGGATGCAAACGGAGTGAGTGCCCACCTGGAAAACATTTCTCCGGCTGGAACTGTGACTGGAAACCCTCTAGGCAGCTCTGATGAAGGATAGGAAGACACAGCAGGGTATTCTGAAATTGAATGTGGAAGGAACGGGGAGGGATAGAGTGTAAGGGTGATTTTTGGGTCTCCCACTCTTTTTTTAAAACAAAATTATTAATTTTTAATTTTTTTCTCCTAGTCTTTTTAAATCATACCTCTGCTACCTGCACCCTGTGTCCTGCCCATAGATCTCATCTTACTAGTCATAAGCATATGATGGCAGAGGTCTAAAGCAGCAACAGTTAAGAGTAATAGGTAACCTTCTACTGAGCGATTACCATATGTCATATATTATTCTAGGGCCTTTACATCCTTTAACTCATTTAAGCCTTATGCTAACTTTGAGTGGAGTTCTTCTGTTATTCCCATTCTACAGACATGGTGGCTGAGGCTCAGGGAGGTGAAGTAATTTGCCCAAGGTCGCACAGATGGGAAGTAGCAGAGCCAGGGCTGGACCCAGGTGGTGTGGCTCCTGGAATCACCATGGCTTACCATTCTAAGGGTGCCCTGGGGAAGAGAGGGAGGACTCCCCGGACCCAGGAAACCAGGGAAGAATGTAGCCAAGAGCCAGCTATTGCTGTTGTATGCACTGCCAGGTTCTCAGAGCCCCTGGTCTGGGTGGGAGGAGAATTCCACTGGACAAGTCACCTTCCACATTCAAAGCCTTGGTTTCCTCATCTGTGTGATGGGTTGTCATGGTGAATGAATGAAAGAACATTAGAAAGTGCCTGATACATAATAGGTGTCCAATAAATATGAGTTTCTCTCCCCCTTCTCTCTTGAGTAAGGTCTGCTTTGGCCAGGGCTGATGATTTTTCCCACAAATATGTATGAGGGCCTATTGTGTGCTAGATCTTCTATGCCCTGGGAAATAGAGAGACGAAGGAAGAGCTGGAACAACACGGGTGGGGGGTGGGGGGGAAATGGTCCAGAGGGACTGGAGGGCAACAAAACAGATTTTCAAATATTTGAGAAATCAATGTTTTCTTCAAAGCAATAGCCTCAGGAGGGCACATAAGTGTTCCCAAGTCCCTGGTGCTCTGCAAATCCCTGACATCGGCCTTGGAGTTTCCCCCTCCCCCTGCCACCCCCCAGCTCAGGCCAGGGGGTCTTTGCCACCTCAGGAGGTTCTGGGAGAGGAGCCAGCCTTTAGGAAAAGGAACGACCTTCCCCAAGTCACACAGTGGCGCAGGGCAAGGGCAGAACCGGGACCCAGGGCTTTGGATTTCTGACCTGGAGGTCTTCCTAGCACCCAGAGGCCTCTCCCATCCCTGCTTTATCCTCATCCACTGCTTTGGAGGTGGACCATTCTGCAAGTCTGGTGGCCCAGCTTATTCAAGACTTTGGTTCAGTATGGTTTGGGATTATGATGATTATTTTCAAATACAATAAACCACCTCACAGGAGGGAGCTGAGGACGTCTAAGGGGCTGAGTCTAGATCTGCCTGGGAGTGGCAGGGTTCTGAGAGGTTGTGAGTGCACACGGGTAGCCAGCCAGGGCTGGACGTCAAGCATTTGTGTTTCTAAATGGATTTCATACAGAGGGCAATTTCATACTAAGACCAATTGATTTTTGTGTTTGGGGCTTTAGGCTATACAGGAGTCTTCAAACGGTTGTTATTGGCAGTCTCTAGGAACCTACTTAACAGCTCCTAGCCCTTAGGCCAGGTCAGAGAAAGACCTTCCAGAAGAGAGAAAAGTATCTGAGGACGGCTTTCCGAAAGTCCTTCCGGGTGGGCCTCACAGGACAGAGTGGTTCGCCTTAGTGTGACAGGCAGGGGGTGGGTGAACTAGGTGATCTCCGAAGGACCTTGCTGCCACCAGGATTCTGGGTGCCTCTGTGGTAGTACGGAAGTGTCTGTGTGCGCCCCGTGAGTGCGCGCGAGGGCGTTTGTGCGTGGGCTCAGTGGGAGGCGCGTGAGAGAGGCCTCCGGTGGGTGTGTCGAAGGAGCCCCGGACGAGGTCTGCGCCCGCTGCGCCCACTTGTGGCTTCCCGGCGCCGCCAGGCGGAACCGCGCCTTTGCCGCCTGTGGCGGGGACGCCGCGGGATAGGAGGACCGGAGGCTGATGACATGAGGGCGCCGTCTCCAGAGTGATGGCAGCGCGCGCTGCCTCGTCGCCTCCGCGGCTCAGCCCCGGACTCCTTACGTCAGGGTAACTGAGTCCCCCCTCCGCGCGGGAGCCAGGAGCAGCCTGGAGAGCAGCGCAGAGCGCGCGGCGGAGTCCCACGGAGTCTCGCGGTGCCGAGCCAACAGGAGGCGAGTGTCGCGGAGTCCGCGCCGGACGCCGCACCAGGACCTGTCTCCCGGCCGCCACCGCCCGCACCCGTGGGGCGCCTGGCTCGTCCTGCGCGCCCCCAGCCATGCGACCCGGTCTCCGTGGCTCTCCAGAGCAGCACCAGCGCGGCAGGCACCAAAACCCGGGCCAGGTCGCCTCTCGCTGAAGTAGTTGAACGGCCAGGGCAGGGGGTCGCCACGTCGGGGGCGAGGCCGGGACCCACGGAGGTGACCCCGGAGCGCGGGGAGCGGGACCTCCCGCGCCGCACCATCATTACCTCTCCGGGAGGCAAGGAGGAGCTGGTGGCGGTCGCCTCTCGGCTGTGGCAGCGGCGGCGGCGCGCCTGTCTGGCGGCCGTCGGCGTGCTGCTGGCCATGGCGCTGGGGCTGCTCATCGCGGTGCCGCTGCTGCTGCAGGCAGCGCCCCCCGGCGCGGCACACTACGAGATGATGGGCACCTGCCGCATGATCTGCGATCCGTACAGCGCCTCACCCGGCGGGGGGCCCGCGGGCGCCAAGGCGCCGCCGCCCGGGCCCAGCACGGCCGCCCTGGAAGTCATGCAGGACCTCAGCGCCAACCCCCCACCCCCTTTCATCCAGGGACCTAAGGGAGACCCGGGGCGACCTGGCAAGCCGGGACCTCGGGGGCCTCCTGGAGAGCCGGGCCCTCCTGGGCCCAGGGGCCCCCCGGGGGAGAAGGGCGACTCGGGGCGGCCAGGGCTGCCCGGGCTGCAGCTGACAGCAGGCGCGGGGGGCGGCGTCGGGGTAGCGGGCGGCGGAGCCACGGGCGGCGGCGATTCTGACGGTGAGGTGACCGGCGCGCTGGGCGCCGCCTTCAGCGGCCCCAAGATCGCCTTCTATGTGGGTCTCAAGAGCCCCCATGAAGGGTACGAGGTGCTCAAGTTCGACGACGTGGTCACCAATCTAGGCAATCACTACGACCCCACCACGGGCAAGTTCAGCTGCCAGGTGCGCGGCATCTACTTCTTCACCTACCATATCCTCATGCGCGGCGGCGACGGCACCAGCATGTGGGCAGATCTCTGCAAGAACGGGCAGGTTAGTGACCCCCATCCCCGCCGGTCCTCACACACGCTCGCCGATCCTCTCTCCTGCCGCGCGCCCCTATCCTCTCCCGGGGAACCCAGATCTCTTTTCTGCCCAACGGCGAGCGCTTGAGTGAGCGCGGACCGACAGCGCGCGGCTGTGTCACAGCAACCCGCTTCCCCTCGAGCCCCGGCTGCGCTTACACTAGCCTAACGCGGTAGACTGGGCACCGAGCGTCCAGAGACCCCGCTACCCAAAGCACTCACCCCAGCTACCTGGAACTGGTCTGCATGTTACGACCTCCCGTGGGTTTCTGGGAAACCTCGTTTTTTTTTTTTGTTTTTTT
>JAQZBX010006118.1:35829-54275 GCA_029593785.1 Cabassous unicinctus | reverse complement strand
GAAACTACAGGGATTCCCATGCTCCCCACCGCCCACACCCCCAAAAACACCCCACACAACCATTCCCCATCCGTGTGGTACTACACCCGCAATGGATATACACATCCTGGGGCCTTGCCACCGAGCATAGACCACAGTTCACATCACAGACCACACTCTCTCCCACCCAGTTCTGCATGGTATATCCTGATGGAAAATGGCCTACATTCGTCGCTGCTTCGCCACTCAGGACAACCCCCAAAGTCCCAAAAAAGCCCGAGTATTTCAACTGCCCCTCCTCTCCCATTCTCTTAATGAACTGATTAATTAATTCATGTTAATGGAATACATATATGCACTGAGAAGACATGGAGAGAGCTCTTTCTGGGTCCCCAATGCTTTTTTTAGCTCCAATTTCTAGTCTCTTCTCAACACCTACCACATGCCAGCCATTGGGTTCTGGGAAGCACTTTTGCATCTCCATAAGAAATTTTTCTTTTGTTGCTTAGAATAACATTAGTTCTTTTTTGTTATATTTGAAAACTATCTAGTCTTATCTAATGCAAAGGGAGACTAGCTTTTGAGCGTTCTCTATCTAGAATAATCTTCCCCATATAGTCTTAAGGCTTGCTCCCTTGTTTCACTTAGGTTTCTGCTCACGTGTTACCGTATCACAGACACCTTAACTAGAATAACACCCACTTCCCCACTCATACTCTGTTCCTACCCATACTTCATGTCTTTTCATAGCACAAATAGCTAGCCTGATATATATTTACCTATTCATTGTCTAGCTACTCAGAAGGAGAACAGGAGCTTTGAATTTTATCACTGTATCCTCAGTGCCTAAGACAGTCTAGCATAAGTTGACACTCGGTAAACATGTTCATTTATTCCACAAATACCTCTTAAATGTCAGCCACTGCTCTAGGCGGCAGGGATATATGTTCCCTCCTGGAAACTACATTCTAATGGGAGACTTTGTTGTCTGTGAATTGAACAAACTCAGAGGTAAGAAACAGATGGAGTCTGTGTAGACACATCTGGACCTGAAGATTGAGACAGGAGCTGAGGCTAGACACCACCTCACGGGGGGGGGGGGTGAGTTGGTCTTCCCCAGCGTCCACGCCCCCTCTCCCACCAACAGAATGCAGATTTTCCTTTGGAGAAATGCCCTTCTCTCATTTTCAGAAAAACAGTTTGGACAGGATTGACAGCCACCATCAGCTCTCAGGTTGGGCCTGGACCACCTACACAATTAGCATGTGACCACCTGGCCACCGACACTGGTTTACAGAAGAGCATGCGGCCCAGTTCAGATCAGTAAGGCAGGAGGAGACATTTTTTGGAGTCTCTGAGAAAGAAGGTTTCCCCCTCCTACTGAAGCACAGAGAAAAAGAAGTCCCTCTTCCTACAGACAGCAAGGCTGAGGTTGTGTGTTCTGGGACTGCTACAGCTAATGCTGCTGCCACAAGCTACAGGATTAATAATACAAGGTGGAAGAGAAGTGCAAAGCAACATATAGGAAAAGGCAGAGGCTGGAGAATTGCCCTGATGATAGCGAGACCCTCTGGATCAAACTGTGCCTGAAGTCTTTCCCATATTGTGAGCCAATAAACTTGCTTTTATATTAAACTAGTTTTATATTTTTCAAGCTATAAAAGTAACATGTTTCCTGAAACATGAGAATTAATAAAAAGTTATATGAGACAAAGCTAATCACCCTCTCCCATATCCCCTCCCATCCCATTCCCTGAAATAGGCAATATTAACAGATGGATGTTTATATTTCCCACCTTCCTCTTTGCTCTCACACATACCTACAATATAAGCATGAGCTCTTATGTTTTTATCAAAATAGAGTCACACTACATGGAAACTGTACTTTCTGCATGCTTTTTCTGTAAATCTACAACTATTCTAATACCAAAAAAAATAATTTAAAAATAGAATCATGCTATATTCATTATTCTAAAATCATTTTTCACAAAAATCATGGATATTTTTAAAATTCAGTCAAAACTGGTTATATCCGTTTTCAATGTCTTAATGCAAATAAATACACACGAACGTAATATTATATGAATGCAATCATACATGATGGGGTATTTTGCTTTTTGTGGGGATTTTGGTTTTTTTGGAGGGGGGAAGGTGTTGTTTTCTTTTTCTTTAGTTTTGCTCTCATCTCACACTCTTCTCTTCCCTTCTATGTCACACCCAAGATAAACCAAATTAACAACCTAAAATACGTCCTTGCAGCCATACTTTTCTCTGGGCCATATAATCTTTTTATTGCCTAAATTTTGTCATTCCACCCAATCGTAAGTCCCCTAGTAACTGGATGGCAGTAGCACTAAGGTAGTGGCTTCGTCCCAGCCAAGTGGTTTATAACAAATGGTTTACAGTGGATTCCATCCTTCCCTTGGACCATGTTTAAGATGAGAGCCTCAGATATAGACATTGCACAAAACTGGGGGCAGAAGAAAAGCGTGGCTGAATGAATCCACGTGGTCTTTAAACATGTATGTGAGCACACTTGAGAGACCTACTAGAGACTCTTGAGGTTTATGGGAAAGGGGGAATTGTGCAGTGGCTGCTGGAATCCCTGTAACAGTTGGTGAGCCCTACTATAACTGTTTGGTTCTTGCTAATTTTACTCCCTCTGCCCCCAATTGCATTTAAATTATAATATAGGAGCCAGGCAACTAGAATAGAGTCTTTACAACTCAGATGGATTAATAACAATCAGTTGGCATTGTTTATGTGCAAACATGGTTTGTCTTGTTAACAGCAAAATTATAGACCCAAATTTTTGTGCCCTCATAAATGAGTAAAATATAGGAATAAGACAAGCAGTTCTCATTTGTTTTCCCTTCAAAGAATCCAATTATTGAACCAGCCCTCTTTCACTTTGCTCACGATGATCTGTATTCAGCAGGGCAAAGTCAAAGTGGATGAGAGAGATGCCAGATCTAACAAAGTGCTGTGAAAAAAAAACAAACAGTGGAATTCCATCCAGGATGGCCCCTACATCTGTGCCACTCAGAAAACAGCTCTGCGGTTGCTGGGATTGCATTGTTTCCTGCCTCACATCAGCACATCATCAGCATGCCTGTGGCCTACCAAGGTGTTTTGTTATCTAGCCTCTGATTCCATCTCTACCTCTAGCTTGTCAACATTTAATCATTTGGGCTCAACCATGCTATAAATATCACCTATTGAAGACCTGGGACATCTTACAAATTGATGGCAAAATTACACACTGTTCAAAAGAGATATATAAGAAAAGGACATACATAGGCTATGCACGTAACCTATAAACAGATGGAAAATAATGTTCAGCCTCACAAGTACGCAATAAATGCAAATCAAAACTATAACTATTTTTACCAATCAAAACAGAAAAATAAAATACATCTTCTTGGTGAAGATGTAAGAAACTGGATTTTCATACACTGCTGAGGGATGTACAAAATAGTACAAGCTTTCTGAAAGGCAATTTGTCAATTAAGCAAACAACTTAAAATGTGACTACTTTTGTCCCATGTCTCTATCTCTATGAATACAAATTATTATATGCAAGTTTTATTGTCTTGGAAAGCTGTTCACAATATATTAAGTTTCTTTAAAAGTATAACCACACAAAGATACAATTTATAACAAGTAGAAAAACAGGTGAGGGGATGGAGGGACACAAGAGGAGTGTATGTGTTTCTTATTTAAGATAAATTAGTATCAATTCAAATATATTTGCTGTAGATTTAGAGTGCTAAATGATAACCCCATGGTAACCACAAAGAAAATTTATGAAAAATATATTCTGAAAGAAATGAGAAAAGAATCAAAATTGCACAATACAAAAAAAATACCAAATAAATATAGATACAGGCATTAATGGAAGATTTGAGGGTCAAAAAAGGCATAAGGTTTACAAAGACAAAACAGTAAAATGGCAGAAGAAAGTACTGCATTATCAGTAGTTACTTTAAATGTAAATGGATTAAACTCTCCAGTCAAAAGGCAAGAATGGCTGAATGGATAAAAAATCATGACCCAACTATATGCTGTCTGCAAGAGACTCCCCTTAAAGTCAAAGGCATAAGTAGGTTGAAAGTGAAAGGATGAAATATATATATACCATGCAAGAAGTAATGAAAAGAGAGCTGGCCTAGCTATAATAAATCAGATAAAATAGACTTTAAATCAATAACTGTTACAAGGGACAAAGAAGATCATTATAAACTGATAAGAGGTCAACTCAAAGAAGACATAACAATTATAAATATATATGCATCTAACAGCAGAGCCCTAAAATACATGAAGCAAATATTGACAGATATGAAAGCAGAAATAGATGGTTCTTCATTAATAGTAGGAGATTTCAATATACCACTTTCAATAACAGACTATCTAGACAGAAGATCAATAAGGAAATAGGAAAGTTGAAGGATACTCTAAATCAACTAAACACATTGGATATATATAGAACACTTTACCCAGAATACACAATCTTCTCTAGTGTATTATGGACCATTCTCCAGGACAGACCATAGGTTAAGTCAAACAATAAGTCTCAATAAATTTAAAAATATCAAAACCATACAGTGTATCTTCTCGGACCACAATCAAATGAAGCTAGAAATCATAGTAGTATGGTGGGTGGAGATGGAAAATTCACAAGTATGTGGAAATTAAACAATGTAGTCTTAAACAACCAGTGGGTCAAAGGAGAAACCACAAGAGAAATTAGTAAATATCTTGAGGCAAATGAAAAAAACATACCAAAACTTATAGGATACCAAAAAGGCAGTGCTGAGAGGGAACTTTATAGCTCTAAATGCTTACATTAAAAAAAGAAGAAAGATCTAGAATTAGAGCCCTATCTTCAATACTGGAGTATCTAGAAAAAGAAGAGCAAACTAAACCTGAAGCTAGCAGAAGGAAGGAAATAAAGTTTAGAGTGGAGATAAATAAAATAGAGAATTAAAAAAACAGTATACAGAATCAACAAAACCAAAAACTGGTTCTTTGAAAAGATCAACAAACTCAACAAAGCTTTAACTAGACTGACAAAGAAAAAAGCAAGAGGAAACAAATAACTACAATCAGACATGAAAAGGGGCCATTACTACAGACCCCTCAGAAATAAAAAGGACTATAGGAGGATACTATGAACAACCATACACCAACAAAGTAGATAATTTAGCTGAAATGGACAAACTCCTAGAAACACACATCTACCTACACTGACACAAGAAGAAACAGAACATGTCAACAAACCAGTAATTAGTAAAGAGATTGAACTAGTCATCAAAAACCTCCCAACAAAGAAAAGCCCAGATGGCTTCACAGGTGAATTTTACCAAACATTCCAATACCGGAGGATGTAGAAAAAGAATAATTAACACCAATCCTGCTCAAACACTTCCAAAACATTGAAGAGGAAGGAGCACTCCCTAACTCATTCTAATGAAGCCAACATCACCCTCATACCAAAGCCAGATAAAGATACCACAATAAAAGAAAATTACAGACCAATATCTCTTATGAATATAGATGCAAAAATCTTCAACAAAATACTAGCAAACCAAATCTAACAGTACATAAAAAGTATACATCATGATCAAATGGGATTTATCCCAGGTATGCAAGGGTGGTTCAACATAAGAAAATCAAAAAATGTAATACATCACATTAACAGAACAAAGGGAAAAAAAAAAAAAAACATGAGCATTTCAATTGATACAGAAAGGGAATTTGACAAAATCCAGCACCCTTTTGATGAACATCTTTCTTAATAAAAACTAGGACTGGAAGGAAACTGGCTCAACATGATAAAAGGCATAAATGAAAAACATGGTGAAAGGCAGACAGCATTCCTTCTAAGATCAGGAACAAGGCAAGGATGCCCACTGTCACCACTGTCATTCAACGCTGTCCTGGAAGTTCTAGGTATAGCAATTAGGCAAGATAAAGAAATAAAAAGCATACAAATTGGTAAGGAAGAAGTAAAGCTTTACCTATTTACAGATGACATGATCCTTTATACAGAAAATCCTGAAAAATCCATAACAAAGCTACTGGAACTAATAAACAAATTAGAATAAACTAATAAATGATTGCAAAATCAACATGCAAGAATCAGTAGTGTTTCTATACACTAGTATGCACTAGTAATCTGATCAATCTGAAAAAGAAATTTTTAAAAATCCTATTTACAATAGCAACTAAAAGAATCAAATACCTAGGAATAAATCTAACCAAGGACATAGCAGATTTGTACACAGAAAACTACAAAACATTGCTAAAAGAAATCAGAGAAAACTTAAATAAATGGAAAGACATTTTGTGTTCATGGGTTGAAAGATTAAATATTGTTAAGATGTCAATTCTGCCCAAAGCGATTCACAGATTCAATACAATCCCAACCAAAATTCCTACATCTTTCTTTGCAGAAATGGAAAAGCCAATCATGAAAATTTTGGGAAGAGTAAGGGACCCCAAATAGCCAAAGTCATCCTGAAAAAGAAGAATGAATTTGGAGGATACACAAAACTTATTACACAGCCACTGTTATCAAAATGACATGATATTGGCACAAGGACAGACATAGGAAATCCAAATTTGTACTGTAAGCACTTGACACTGCTTCTGGATTACCTGGATGCTTTCTTCCCACCAATCTCATTCCTACCACCAATCCCCCCAGTCCCATAAGAGCACAGAAGAAATATTTTTAAACTATCCTTGAAATCCCAATATTATAGTATGCAAATTTTCTTTATTCTTTTAGTAAATTCTTGGTTTCCACTGTTGAAATATGGTCAAAATTTATTTTTGTCGTTTAGAGTGCAATGCTATTGTAGCAAGCTCTACACATTATAGACAGTCTAAAGATATCTTTGTATGTGATTTGGAGATATGTCTTCAAGAATATCCTTTGAGATGTCCTCAAGAGTAAAAATGCTGTAGGGCTGCATCCTCATTAGTGTGGCTTTATTCTTATTCACATGCACATATTGATGACAAAGATGCCCTCAGGCTTTTGTACTTCTACAAAGATGCTCCCATTGAGTTCAACAACTTTCAGTGAATCATTATAAGACATTTTGTTATTTAACTTCCTGTAGCACATTAGGGAAATAAAGAATTTCCAATGTCGTTTTAATAATTCAAGCATATCCCAGGACATATGCAAGCTGCGTTTTAAGGAATACAAAAAAAAATAGCTCTCATATGCACAAAAAGTTTTAAGAAGAAAAACAGAGTAAAAGGCAGAGGCAGATAAAGGCTCCCTTTCTTTCCTCTAAAGTTTTGATGTGATTCAATTTTGTTGCGCCTGGAATGGGAAGAGAATAAGGAGCTTCTCTTTGGGGAGGTTATGGTAATCAGAAATTCTGACAATACTGATTTACTGCAAGGCACAAGAAAACCATGGCTTTAGGTGGTAGGGTTGAAGTGTGTCCAGTTCCAATCTCTACCAAGAAGGGATTAAGTGCTTGGCGAATATGCATATCTCTGCATGCTTCTTGTAGTCTGTAGGGACCAAGGCAACAGTTCCTGTTTTTTCCTGATCTTTTCTGTTGTTTCAAAAAAAATCTTCTCATTGAAACAATGGGAAAGAATCTTAGAGACTATACAGTCCATGTCCTTCTTTGAACCAATGGGGATATTGAAGCAAAGAAAGGTTTGCCCAAGTTCAATATGTGAAAGTAAGAGATAAACGGAAGGGACCAACAAGACAGTCAGGAGCCCTTTATACTTCCAGCTGTTTAAAAAAACAATTGAATGAATTAGCAGATTATAAAAATTAAATAACTTCGACCAGCCTACTCTGAAATTTGTGTCATCCTTGCATACATAAAGATTGTTACAGTCTGGCTGAGAAGGATGGGTGGCTTCCAGGAACTTTTATTTTCAATAGAATTGCTATGACTTGTGTGATTAGGCAAACACCTTGTGAGTTCTGTCTGCACAAGGAAAAAGGCAGGACCTCAGTTCCCAGTCTACTTTTCAGCTGGAACTCAGCCTTGTGATTTAAGGTCCACAAACAAGATTCAAGGCATATATTCAAAAGTAAGCAATGAAAGGAGGCAACCAGCCCATGGGATGCATTTTTTAAGAACAGTTTGGAGTAAAGGTCTCTGGCTTCAGGAGTAGCAGTAGTAGAGGCTCGAGCTTACAGAGGCCAGCTAGCACCCTGTATGTGTGCCCAGGCATGATACGAATGGGTCTCCTAGCTAAGCCTTCCATTGCACTGTTCTTGACAACAATCATACAAGCCTGACTCTTTTGCCTCTTGGAGCATCTATAAATTACCTGTTACTTTAATAAACTCCTTCAGTTCAAACCTGCTAGAGTGTTATGGTAGCTCATCTCCAAATATGGCTTTCCTCTGAGCCTCTCCTCCCAGTATCTTCAACCTTGTACTGTCCCCTCCCCTTGAATCTGGGCTGGCCCTGTGACTCTCTCACAACAGAATGTTGTGACTTCTGAGGCTAAGTCATAAGAAGCCTTGCAGCTTCTCCCTATGCCTCTTAGAATGCTTGAGCTTGGGTTGAGGAGCTGTGAGAAGCCTAAGCTGCATGGATAGGCTGGCGCTCTCGTTGCCAGGCCCAGCTGAGGTCCCAGCTAACAGCCAGGATCAACTGCTGGTCATGTGAGTGACCCATCCTGGATGTCTAGTTCAGTGAAACCCTCAGATGACTGCCGATATCTGACCACAACCACACAAGGGACACTAAGCCAGAAGCACCCAGCTGCATGAGCCCAGTCAACCCTCAGAACCATGAGACCCCACAAATTGCTGTTTTAAGCCACTACTAATTAGGGTGGTTTATTATAGAGCAAGAAATAACCAAACAAAAGGTTTTGGTCCTGCAACTAACAACACTGACTGATACATAAACTCATAGGATACTCTAAGTTTTCTCTCCTCCTAGGTGCTAAATATCCTGGGAGATGGGGTCCATCTCATTTCTGAATGCCCCACTTGCATCTGGTATTATTTTTTGCACAGAGTGCACATTTTACTTCTTAAATCTCTTTTTGGACAGATTGAGATTTAAATAAAATAAAAACAACAAATTGGATGCAATACATGTCAGTCGAACTGAATTGAATATTTTAATCTAACAACTGCTTCTAAAAAGCATTTGCTTCTGTTTGTTTACAAACTTCACAGATAATTTCCCTACAGTTTAAGCCAATACGCATGAAAATAGGATTGGGGAGTACCAAGACTGTTTCATTTTATAAAAACCATTTCTGAGCTCTGTCCTTGGTCCACTGGGCATTTTGCTCCCTGCTCTCGGTTCATTTCAGGTGACATCATTTTGGATTTATGTATCTATCCTTTCCCCATTTTAATGGTGTAATTAAAAGCTCCCTATTTGTTGACCTTAGGGATTGCTTTCATAAGCTTCCAAGGAACATTATAAAGACTGAAACCAAATGATTAGGCACAAAAAATGTTATCTGGAGGGAGCCATTGTTCCATTTCTCTGGAGCATCCACCTGTGCATATGACAATTATCGGATTATGTGTGTGCAGATGCATGCTGTCTCCTGCGATTTGACTTACCCATACCCCTGACAGATTACTAACTTGCAAGTTTGGAGGTAAAAGCAATCCAGTCACTGTCTTTGTGGTTTTTTTCCAGGATTGGTAAATACCTTTATGTGCAATTTAAATTGAACCTTGGAACTTCAAGTTGCTTTCCTTCATTGATCTGGACTCTTCCTGATGTGATGAGTCTTCAACTAGAGCTTAGGAAACATGGGCTTGCAGTATCAATTTCTCATCCTATTTTCCATGCATTTTTCAAAAGTCTTACATGGCAGTTAACGCAGCAGACCATCCTTTTAAAGAGAAAGAATTGTTGAAAAGGAGATAGAGTGAGTGAAAACCAGACTGCAAATTCTACTCTGAGCAACCACGTTGTGACTGGCTCGCTGAAATCCCTGACTTACCTTTGTTATCCATAGAGCCGGGGATAACAATCTACTGACAGGGAACACAAATTAGTTAACATTTCCATGCCTCAGTTCCCTCAGATATGGAATGAGGTTATGCCTCTGCCATAACCACGGGGTTAAAATGAGATTACTCACCTGAAGTGTCTAGCACATAATACACAGGCAACAAATGTTATAGGAGTGGGGCAGAAACAAGGCACCCTGGCAAGAGCCTTAGATTAACTAAGAAAAGGATATGGGGCTCCAATCCCACCAGAGAATGGGAATGAAAACTGGGAACCAGCAACCAAGGACTAAACACAAGACCACATAAGCCAACAGGCCACTGGAGATGCTTCCCTTCTACTTATTCTAATCCCTTTTGTAGCCTCTACTTCCCTTGCCATCAGCAAAGGGCAAGTAATGCCTCCAGGATCGCAGGCTACCACAACTGCTAGTAATCGAAATCTGGAACCAGGAACTCCACCCAATTTATTTACACCTGACAATATCTACACCAGGGGGTGGTGCTAGAGGAGTGTTGCACCCAAGAAATTCCCAGGTTCATGGGCTCCACACAGTCCCGTTTATCTGCAAGCCACTCCTCAAGTATTCATCTTCTGTCCACTTCGTATACTTGTGCAGAATACCTCTCCGGAGGCAGATCTTGCTAGACCATGGCTGTTCTATTCCAAATTATATTTACTTTATTGATAAGGGGTATTCTCACTTTAATATCATTTTTATTGATGAGGAGGGGGAAGACCTTATGACCAGGGCAACAAGCATGATACCTCCCCAAGTACTGCCCACCCCCCATCTGCCCATGTCTCAGACCCCATCTCTCACTTTATCCCACACTCTCTCTGCTCTGGTCTCCTCAGAACCTTGGTTGCCACTCAAATGCACAAGCTGGTTCTGACCATGGGGTCTTCGAACTTATGGTTCTCTCTCTGTAGAAGGAAGAGTCTTCCCACAGACTGCCACAGAGCTCATCCCTCATTTCATCCAGTTCTCTGCTCAGATGTCACCTTCCCAGAGAGGCTTCTCCTGACCACCCTCTTTACTGGAATTCCAATAGTCTCTCCATCGCTGTTTCCTGAACCCTATTCTGGCCAAGGCTAAGGTTAAGCAGTGGCTGATCCACAGAAGCGTAAGTCAATACCCCAGTCCAACACATTGCATCTTACAGGCCAGATGCAGAGTGTTGGGATACTATAATGAGATGGATAATACTATATTGATAACTATACTGATAATATATGTAATGATATAATAATAATAAATCCTCCTGACAGCCAACATTTGTTGAGCACTTCACATATACAGTTTCTATTCAAAGGCCTTTGAATAGAAAGGGGAAAAGCAGGAAAAGGTGGGAAATAATAATCAATTCCCATATTTCCATATGAAGATTTAATATGACGACCTTCAACCATTCCCCTTTGGCAAGGTATAGGAAAGGAGAATGACGAGCACTAAGAATTAGGATGGTTATGCCCTGAAAGACTCCCTGCCAGGACTTCTCCTGCCTGAAGAGTGGATTAGGAACAGCCATGTGTTGAGAGCTTGAATTTAATGCAGTTTAAACATGGATTTTTAGATCTCCAGCATCCCAGGAACCAATGTTAGCTTCCTATCATATGGGCTTCTGACACATCCTAGTAAAGCAAGCATGGGCTTTCGTCAGACTCCTGTGGCTTCTGGGACCTCTTCTCCAGAAGAACAGGGGTGGCTTATGGGGGTGGCTCCATGAGGCCCCGCTGGGAGCTGTGAGAAGTGCTGGCCGCAGCAGGAAAGCTTGGCCAGCCATGCTATGAGAAGCTTCTTATGACTTAGCGTGTGCCAGGAACGATTCCACCACACTGAGTACTCAGAGCAACCCTGAGATGGAGCCTCGAACCACATTTTATTTGGGAGGAAATTGGTCAGGTAACCTGTCCAAGTTCCCACTGATAACCACCTGGGACAAACTTGCACTGGACAAGTCAAAGTGCTTGATAATTTCCCATGGGCTAGCAAGGGAGGCAATCATGGTTATGGAGGCATATTAACCTCACTGACATGTTTTAGCCAGTCAGTGACTGAAAAAAAAAATACTGAGGTGGCAATGTTCAAAAATTGGAAGATTTCACAGGAAATTTCTATTTCCAGCTTCTCTTGAAAAATTGGAAAATCTGATGACTGCTCTCACAGCTCCATATGGCAACAGTTGGCTGGAACTGAGTAACAGCTGCCCTTCTGGGCAAGGTTTCTGCTCTTCAGTTTGCCACGGGTCCCAAGACCCCACTTCTCTTGAGAGTGTGTGTTACCTGCTTGGCCCAGCAGGCTTTTTCATTCACTACTCTTGGGTTATTGCATAAAATTCAAATTCCTTACCTCAGCTTTGCCCCACTCCCCAGTTTTCTCCCTCTTTATCTCAGCAATACTGAATAAGACACAATATACCCCACAATCTCGGCTTCTGTGCTTTTTTCCTGCTACTCCCTCTGCCTAGAGCAGAAAGAATAAATTGGTTCTTGCTGAGGTGGATCAAAGAAGGATTTGACCAGACAAAGCCATAGACAAATGGTACATCATCTTTTGGATAGTTTTAGCCGGTTCATTCAAAAGAGAAGAATCAGGCTTACTATAATTGTTAAAGGGAGGACATCTGTGCTGCACCACTGATGTTTCCTTCTAAGTGAAGGGAACTCCAACAGAGTAAGATATCTGGCTTCTCCCAACCTTCATTATCTCTTCCCAAAAGAAGAGTACATTTGGGCGAGTTTGAAAGAAAGAATTGGAAATGCATAGCCCAGGCCTGTTATCTCTCCTTTTCTCTTACATTCCAGTTTGCCTTCGGAGAGCAGATATTTTGCTTTGCTTCTTATTTGGTTAAAAGCATCCTGCCCCAGTAGGGGGTGGGGGGCAGGGGGGCTGCAGGCTTCCAGCTTCAACTGTGTCTAGGAGGGTAAGTCTGTATGGTAGATTATTTGCAGAAATGGCTACAATTATTCCCCCCACCATGCCCCGCTCTGTTAAGTCATCCTTACAGCTTCTGGGGTGGGGGTTGGGGGAGCAGACCTGGGCAGTGGAGGGAGGGAGGGGAACAATCGTAAGGAATCTGGGCATTACTTTTCAGTTCTCACCTTCCTTCACTTCTCTGTTGCTTTGCATTTTAAATTCCTCATTCTGTAGAGGACACTTTTCAGTTTTTACCCACCTAGCATTTGATCTCTTCATATAGGAGGCAGAATTCTTCTCCTCCTATGAAATCTGAAATGCCACACATTTGCTTTCCCACCATCCCCAGCAGCAAGATGGCAGTCCCCACTCTAGACTCTGAAACAAAGTTTTCCCTGGCCATAAAGTTTTTGCAAGCAGATCCATGGAATTCCTAAATGCCTTATTCATCATCAGGGTATCACATTCTACATTGCTTTTGAACAAGAATTTCATTTTACACTGAAAGAAGGAAGTTAAGAGGTTTAATATCATGGGATTTACTAATCTCATATGACCCATCATACAAGGCATCCTGGCCTTCTAGAAGAGTGGAAAGGCTTTTTGAAAACTCGCTTATGATGCCAGGCTGATTACCTTGCCAGGTTGAGTTACGGTTATATTTATAAAATGTGGTATATGTTCTGAGCCAGATAATAAGATATAGGCTATTTCTTTATCACCAGAATAGGTTGCTTTCCATCCCCACAACTTTGGACTTCACTGGTTTAGAAAATTTGGTGTCCAAGAGATGAGTGCTTCCTCTAGGACACAAAAGCACTATTTTCTTTGAATTGGAAGCTGAACCTGCCACCTACTTTGTCAGGCTCCCCCATCAAAGGAACAGGAGAAAATGAGAGTTACGGTGTTGGTTGGGTTGATTTATTCTAACCAGCTAGGAGAGGTGGGGTGCTTATCCCACAATGGGAGCAAGGAAGGGTCTGTCTGGAACCCCAGGCCTCTCCTGTGATACGTCTCAGTATTATTGTCTCATCTAATGGTACAAGTTAGTGTAAGATAACAGCAACTCTTGCAGGCAGAACAAAAAGGACTCCTACTCCTCCAGTAGAGAACTTCAAACAGCTGAGGAGCTGGCTGCCATCAACAAACAGGAAATGGGTAGTAAAGAAGTCATAAATTCATAATTACCAACTGTGGCCTCAGGAAGTAGGATTAAGCATCTACTGGTCCTTTTTTCCTCACTGTGACTTGCATGTATGCAAATGCAGTACTAATTTTCATCTTTCTTCTCTCTTCTGCTGTGATTTACAAGATGTGTTGGTTATAATTACCTTTACCATTTAGTACATAAAGTATGCTCAAAACAACTACCATGAATTGAGTTGGCTTATACAATGGGGATTTATTAGTTTATGGTTTTGAGGCCGGGAAAATGTCCAAATCAAGGCATCATCAAGGCGATACTTTCTGCCCAAGACTGTGGTGTTCTGGGGCTGGCTGCTGGCGACCCTTGGTCCTTAGCTTCTCACATGGCAAGGCATGTGGTGGTAGCACTGGTCTCTCCTTTCTCTTCCAGGTTTCATTGGTTTCAACTTCTTGGTTCCCTGGCCCGTATTCATCTCTTTGTATTTATTCCATGTATAAAGGACTCCAGTTAGAGGATTAAGACCCATCCTGAATGAGGTGAGTCACATCTTAACTGAAGTAGCCTCATCAAAAGGTCCTACTTACAATGGGTTTACACCCCCCATGAATGGATTAGATTTAAGAACATGTTTTTCTGGGGTACATACAGCTTCAAAAATGCGGTTGGTGATGTTGAGCAGTTAAATAATGGGCATTTGTCATTATTTTTGCTTAAAAACCTCCTTCCCAAATTTAGAGAATCCACCCCTGGTAAGGCAAAACCCTGCTCTGACTAGAATCTGAAAACGTCATATATTTGTTTCTCCATCCCCTCTTGCAATGAGGTACTTGACCTTGACCCTGCCTACCAGGTATCCCCACACCAAACTTTGAATTGGAAGGTAGTGATGAAAAGGCAAAAGGGCAGGAACCTCACTGAATCTCAGCAGCCACCGAGTTGCTAGAGGCAATAGCAGCAAAGTCCAGGGTCAGCGAGTAGTGCCAGGGACGTCGGTGTATCAGTGTTGCCAGCAGTAGCTTGTACTGCTTCTCCAAGGCTAGTCTGATGTGAATTGGGCTCATCCTTCCTGACTGTGGCTTCTGCAGTGAAACTTCTGGCTTTCCTGACTATTCCATGAGCTACCCAATTATCTTTATTTCCCTTTTAATATTGTAGTAAAGTAAATATACTTAAAATTTACCATTTTTAGCAATTTTAAGTGTACAATTCAGTGGCATTAAGTAATTCACAATGATGTGTAACCTCATCTCTATTTCCAGAACTTTTCTATCATCCCAAATAGAAAATCTGTAGTCATTAAGCAATAACTTACCCTTCTCCCCTTCGTCCAGCCTCTGGTGACCTCTATTCTACTTTCTGTCTCTATGAATTTTCCTATTCTAGATAACTCATATAAATGGAATTATACAATATTTGTCTTTTTGTATCTGGCTTTTTCTTTTTGGAGGTACTGGGGATTGAACCTGGGACCTTGTATGTACAAGGCAGGTGCTCAACCAGTGAGCTACAACTGCTCCTGTCTGGCTTATTAAAGAATTCATTTTCTGCTTAAATCAGCCAGAGTTGGTTTCTGTTGATTGCAACTTATAATGCTGATTGATACATAGCAGTCATTTGATGTTTATTAATTGAACTCTTGCCATAAGCCAGGCACTGAACAGGTGATATTAGCTACTACAGATACTAGATTGAGCAAATGCAGGTATGGTTCCTGCCTGCATGGAGCTTACAGTCTAGAGAGGGAGATATTAACTACATAATAATGAAAATACATTTGAAATTGATTCTGTTGTCTTTTCTACATTCATAGCCCCTTGAACTCCATGAGATTACTTTCTCCTGATACTAAAGCAAAAATATTTAGATTGGAAGGAAGTGTGACAAAATGTTATCCCTATATGGTGTAAATTAGATATAACTGGGGTTTTCTTCTTTATACTTTTCTGCATTTTCCAGATTCTAATTGGCATGTATGTCTCTTAATAACAGATCCTTCCTATTAAACAGATTGTATTTTATTCTCAGCTGGAACCATTGGAACTTGTAAAACTGTTTGGTTAATGCAATAAAAAACTATTTTCCACTAGCCTGCATCATTATAACAGCAATTGGATACTGTAGCTGGTTTATGTGAGATTCTACTACTATTATGCCTTAATATGATTTGGAAGATGAGTTTTATTTTATTGTTAGCATAGTTATAAAACAAGTAAAGTGAGCCAGACTATGATAAAAACAATTTTATTGAATATTGGAATAAATAACCATGAGGCAAAACTATTCTTAAAAGATTTGCAATTAAATTAGGCAATTTTAATACTGACTTACTGAATGCTATACTCTGGCACTTGCCTTCTTATGTAAAACTGTATTATTTTTCCTCCATGGTGAGTGAACTTTCATATTAACAAAAATTGATGACATTTTTCTGTCTCCTTACAGCTCATTCTTCATGCTGTGTTTGTTTATCTGAGTCATCTGATGGTACCTTATGTTCAGACTTTTGCATCCCAGCCATGTTGCATTTTGTGGTGCTATTGAAAAGTGTACAAATTTCACTGTGGTTTTGGACAATTAGTCTGAAACTAAATTTAATAGCAAAATGGGGAATTCCATATGCTATATTTCATGCAACATTGGGGTTTCCTCTGGCCAATTTATCCCCTCTTTGGTTTTGTTTTTAAGAGAGAAAATTTTATTGCTTTAGTGGGAAAAAAAAGAGCTTATCCATTGTTTAGAAGAGTAGATGTTTCTTCATTTTGCTACTAAAAGTCTATCCCTGCAGCCCTCTCTCCTTCCTCACCCTGTTCCCTCTTCATTTATTTGTAAATTGCTCCACTAAAAGTCTCTACTATGCAATCATTTAATAACTAAACTCAAGGATCTACCACTTTTCCCATTGGAGACAGCTTCAAATTAGTAAGATTTCCATCTTCCTTAAAAAAGCAAATCCTACATCCTCTGAGCTTGAAAATTGGAGGGGAAAACTTTACCTGGAAATGGAAGATGGGACTGGTAATCATTCGTCCCCCTTAAGTTCACATTCCTTTTTTTATTAATGATTTTTTATTTTTTAAATACATTTTTATTACAGTTGTGAAATTACAAAACAATCATGCACATGTGTAGAACTCCCACACAACGCCCTTCATCAACACAACACACCGTGTTGGAATATTTGTTACAGATTATGAGATGATATCCTCAGACCATTACCACCAACCATAGTCCATAGCACACATTTGGCATTTTCCCATACTCCCCCATTATCAACACAGTACATCTTTGGCATTGATGCATGAATATTACAGTATTGCTGTTAACCACAGTCCATTGTCATACCAGTTGTATTTTTCCCATGCTTTTCCACATTCCCACCACCCTGCAATAGTGATGTACATCTGTTCTAGCTTACAGGACACTCTTGCATCTGTACCGCCAACCACAATTCTTATTCACCTCTGGTTTCACTGTGTTATTCAGTCCCTAGATTATTCTCCAGCTTTCTTTCAATTGACATTTAAATCCCTAGACTACCTTTTCAAGCCCCATTCCCACTTATAAACAGCTGCTCCTCAATATGTGTTACCATCAACTCTATACATTTCCATACTTTTACAGTAAAGTTAATTAAGACTTCTACATACATTAAGCATCGGTAGTCCTTTTCAGCACTCTCTCCTTTAAGAATCCACCATCTAGCACCAGGCCTTGAAGATGTTTTCCTACATTTTCTTCTAGGAGTTTTGTGGCTGTAGCTTTTATATTGAGGTGTTTGATGCACATTGAGTAAATTTTTGTTTAAGGTGTGAGATAGGGGTCCTCTTTCTTTCTTTTGGCTATGGATATCCAGTTCTCCCAGCACCATTTGTTGAATAGACTGTTCTGTCCCAGTTGGGTGGGTTTGACAAGCTTGTCAAAAATCACTTGATGGTAGATTTGGGGTTGGTTTCTGAAACATCAAGTCAGTTTCATTGGTCTATGTGTCTATCTTTATGCCAATACCATGCTGTTTTTACCATTGTATCTAGGTAATATGATTCAAAGTCTGGAAGTGAGAGTCCTCCAACTTTGCTTTTCCTTTTTAAGATGTTTTTGGCTATTCGCGACCCCTTACCCTTCCAAATCAATTTGATAATTGTGGAAAAGAAAAAAGGAAGGTGAGCAAGCCTTGCCATCTCTCCTCTTTCAGTGTCAACCACACGGCATGAGTTTAGCTTTGCCCTCTCTCAAAAACCTTGGCATTTCTCATGGGAGCATTCTAGGCCTGCCTTTCTTGTCACATTCCATTCCAGGAACCCTGTTTGCTGCAAACCTTGGTCCACTCAAGGAACTGTAAGTACTCAGGTGCTGCATTTTCACTGTTGCTGTTACTGCCTAATTTCCTGACCACCAATAATAAACTTCTGCAAATCTG
>JAQZBX010006118.1:0-35729 GCA_029593785.1 Cabassous unicinctus | reverse complement strand
TTTCTGAACACAAATGCTTTATATCCTTAGTTAAGTTTATTCCTAAATATTTTATTCTTTTAGTCACTATTGTAAATGGAATTTTTTTCCTGACTTCCTCCTCAGATTGTGCATTACTAGTGTCTTTTAAAGTCTATTTAATTGATATAAGTATAGCTATTCTGACTTGTTTTGTTTTGTTTTTTGTTACTGCATGCATGGAATATCTTATTCCAGCCTTTCACTTTCAATCTATTGGTAACCTTGGATCCAAGGTGAGTCTCTTATAGACAGCATATGGATGGCTCATATTTTCTTATCCATTCCGCCAGTCTGTGTCTTTTGATTGGGGGGTTTAATCCACTAACATCTAATGTTATTACTGTAAAGGCAGTTCTTATGTCACCCATTTTGACCTTAGGGTTTTATCTGTCATATTTTATTTTCACCACTCTTTTGACACTTTTAGTTACTTTTACTGATATAATCTTCATTTCTAGACTCTCTTCCAAGCCTCTCTCTTCTGTCTTTTCTTTTCAGACAATAGCACATCCTTTTCCTGGAAAGCCAGTTTCCTTGTTATTAATGCTCTCAGTTTCTGTTTATCTGTGAATATTCTAAATTTACCCTCATTTTTGAAAGACAATCTTATCAGATATAAGATTCTTGGCTGGAAGTGTTTTTTCTTGCAGTATCTTAAATATGTCATACCACAGCCTACTTGCTTCCAAGGTTTCTGGTGAGAAATCAGCACTTAATCTTTTTGGGTGTTCCTTGTATGTGATACATTGCTTTTCTCTTGCTGTTCTCAGAATTCTCTCTTTGTCTTTGGCATTTGACATTCTGATTAGTATGTGTCTCAGAGATGGTCTACTTGGATTTATTCAGATGGGGTTACATTGTGCTTTTTGGATACAGATATCCATGTCCTTCAATAGAGTTGGGAAATTTTCTACCATTATTTCTTCAAATATTCCTTCTGCCCCTTTTCCCTTCTCTTCTGCATCTGGGATAATGATGGCATGTATGTTTGCACATCACTTGCTGTTATTTAGTTCCCTGAGACTTTGTTCATTTTTTCCCATTCTGTTCTTCATCTGTTCTTTTGTATATTTGCTTTCGGAGGCTATGTCTTTAAGCTTACTGATCCTTTCTTCTGCCTCTTCAAATCTGCTGTTATATGACTCCAGCATATTTTAAATTTCATTTATTGTGCCTTTAATTCCCATAAGATCTGCTATTTTTCTATATACGCTTCCAAATTCTTCTTTGTGCTCACCAAGAGTCTTCTTTTTTTAAAAGATTTATTTTATTTATTTATTCCCCACCCCCCACCTCCCCATTGTTTGCACTCACTGTAATCTTCTTTTTAGGAGGCACCAGGAACCAAGCCTGGGACCTCCCATGTGGGAGAGAGGTACCTAATCATTTGAGCGACATCTGCTTCCCGCTTGTTGTGTCTCTCCTTATGTTTTCTCATTGTGTCTTCTTGTTGCATCATCTTGTTGTGACAGCTCACCATGCCACCCCATCACATCAGCTCGCTGTCTTTGCTCATCTTCCTTAGGAGGCACTGGGAACCCAACCCGGGACCTCCCATGTGGTAGGTGGGGGCCCAACTGCTTGAACCACATCTGCTTCCCCCAATATCTTCTTAATATCCTTAAACTCTTTAACCATCTCATTGAATTTATTAAGGAGCTTTGTTTGAACGTCTATGATTAGTTATCTCAACTCCTTTATGTCATCTGGAGGCTTATCTTCTTCCTTTAACTGGGCCATATCTTCCTGTTTCTTGGTATGGATTGTAATTTCTTTGTTGGCATCTTGGCATGTGGCTTACTAGATGTATTTATTCTGGGTGCAATTTCTCTCTTTAGTTTAGGGCTTTTCTTGCTGGTTATGTAGTAGTAGTCAGGGATGTACTTGATGCTGTAAGCTGTGGAGGCTGAAGCTGCTCATGTTGCCTCAGGGACCAGTGCAGCTTCTCCCACCTTTCTCCTTTGCCAGGGGTTGAGACAGAGCCACAGCTGTGTGTAATAATCCAAGTTGTGCAAGCCTGTAGTCACCCAGAGAGACTGATGAAGCTTCAACCCCTTCCTCCCCTGCCTGGGACAGGGGTGGAGCTGCAGGTGTGGGCAGCAATCTATGCTGTGTGGGTCCAAAATGACCGCAGTTGCCCAGGTAGACTGATGTGGTACTGCCCCCCTTCTCTGCCAAGGGTGGGGATGGACCCTCTGGACTGTCCAACAATCTAATTTGTGTGGGCCGAATGCACCTGCAGTTGCCCTGAGAGGCTGAGGGAGTACTGTCCTTTCTGTCCTTTAGGGGGTGAGGATGGAAACACCGATGCCCAACAGTTCAGTCCGTGTAGGCTGAAAGTGCCTGCCATTGCCCAGAGAGGCTGAGGAAACACCAGCCCCCTCCTATTCTGTTGGTGATAGGCGTGGATCCACAGTTACCCACCAGTCCAGGCTGTGCAGGCCAAAAGTGCCTGCCGTTGCCTGGAAATGCTAAGGAAACCCAATACCCCTTCTACCTTACTTGGGGACAGGGATGGAGCTTTAGGTGTCTGACTCTACAGTCTATGTGGGCCGAAAGCACCTGCAGTTACCCAGAGAAGCTGGGGAAACACCAGTCCCCTCTTATCCTATTGGGGGGCAGGGTTGGAGCTACAGGTGCAAGAGTATCCAGTCTGTGGGGGCTGAAAGTGCCTGTTTCCCAGAGAGGCTGAAGAAACCCCAGCCACCTCTTATCCTATGGGGTTGGAGGGGAGGAGATGGAATTGAAGGTGCTCAACAAACCAGTTTGTGTGTGCTGAAAGTGCCTGCAGTTTCCCAGAGAGGCTGAGGAAACACAGCTCCTCTCCTGTCTTATTGAGGTGCTGGGATGGAGCCCCAGGTGTCTGACTATTCAGTCTGTGCCAGCCTAATGTACCTGCAGTTAATGGGAGAGGCTGGTGCAGGTCGGGTCAACTTCCTTCCTGCCAGAGGTGGGGCTGGAGGCTAGGCTAGGGCTGCAGTCTGATCTGGGTGGAAAGAAGTGGGTCCCTATGGTCAGTGTGGTTTTCAATCAGCCCAACTTCCCCTCATGCTGGGGCCGAGTCAAAATGGTGGCTACAGGCCTCCTTCTGACTTGAGCAGGTTCAAACTTCAGCTATTCTTAGGATTATACTTTAGCCAGCCAAATTTACTAATCAGTAGCTGAAGTCTGTGGCCAACCATCTCTTCCTCCCGTTTTTGGGAAATAGAGCTTCCAATTCAAGCCACGGAATAGTTCCAGAGGCGGCTTGCACCACCAGTGGGGAATGACCATTGGCCTCCATGGCATGGAGTGCTCTACTCACGAGTCTTCTCTGCAGATAAGCCGTCTCCTCCTTCCATTCTTTCAAGGGTATTGCAAGATGCTCTTCTTGGCTCCTGGAGCCCCCAAACAGGTGCTTTAGATAACACTGGGTGATTACTCACTGCCCTGCAGCACGAGCTGACTCTTGTAGCTCCTTATTCTGCAGCCATCTTGCTGGTTGTTCGTGTTCCTTTTTGAGAGATTCTTGTTAATTATTCCTTGTCACAACCACCACAAACCTGGAAGGGAGAAGGGTGGGCTGGAGGAGTTGGTGCCGTAAAGTCCATCTTCCTCCTTTGAAGACTCCTGTTTATTATTCTTGTTGTGGCTACCACAAAGCTGGCCAGATTGTGTGTTCAGGAAAAGAGGAGGGGTACTAACTCAGCTCTAAGCTTTAATACATAACCCTTTCCTAATCTTCTCGTAACACACCACCTCAGACAAGGCTGTTGATTTCTGTTCCTGTAACTAGTGTTTGGCTTTCTCCTTATGTCTCCAGTTCAAATTCTGCATGGAGAGGTGAACTGATCAAGGATACGGTGTCTGTTTTAGTTTCCTGGCTGCCCAAACAAATACCATCTGTATTAGTCAGCCAAAAGGGTACTGATGCAAATTACCAGAAATCTGTTGGCATTTATAAAAGGGTATTTATTTGGGGTAGAAACTTAGTTACCAGGCCATAAATCAAAAGTTTCTTCCCTCACCAAAGTTCGTTGCCACATGTTGGAGCAAGATGGCTGCTGACTTCTGTCAAGAGTTCAGGCTTCCTGGGTTCCTCTCTTTCCAGGCCTTGTTTTTCTCCAGGCTCAGGCTTCCTTCTCTCCACAAGGCCAGCTATAGACTACCAGGCGAACGGCTCATCTCTTTTCCTGGGGCCTTCTCTCCTTTCTCATGACTGAGCTCCTCTGTGTGCTTACTTCCCCGGGCTCCAGCATTAAAACTCAGCATCAAAACTCCAAATGCTGTCCTTTGCCATGTCTTTTATCTTTTATCCCACCCACTAAGGGGACTCAACGCCCTACTGATGTGGCCCAATCAAAGCCCTAATCATAATGTAATCACGCCCAGAGGAACAGACCAGTTTACAAACATAATCCAATATCTATTTTTGAAACTCATAAACAATGCCAAACTGCTACACCATCCAATGGGTTGGCTTAAACAATGGGAATTTATTTGCTCAAGGTTTTGAGGCTAGGAGAAGTCCAAAATCATGGTTTCATCAAGGCGATGTTTTCTCCCAGAAGGTTGTGGTACTCTGGAATTGGCTGCCAGCAATCCTTGGTCCTTGGCTTTTCTGTTACTTAGCAATGCATATGGTGGTCTCTTCTGGCTTCTCCTTTTTCTTCCAAGTTCTGTTGACTCCCAGCTTCTGGCTGCTCCCCATTGCTTCTCACCCTGTGACTTTCCCTATAAGGCCTCCAATAATAGGATTAAGTCCCATCCTGAATAAGTTGGGTCATAACCTAACTGAAATAACCTCATGAATATGTCCTATTTACAAGGATTCCCATCCACAGGAATGGATTAAATTTTTCTGGAGTACATAACTCCAAGCCACCAGTGTCTCATGTCCCTCTCTGAATGGAGGTGTTGGACTGCCCATAGATTGGTTTTTCTTGTGCCAGATGTGCATGTCACAGAGACCTGGCAGACCTAGTATATTTGTCACCTAGAACAGATGACTTTTTAACACTCTCCTCTACATGACAAAAATATTTTTAGTAACAATATAATAATAATACTCAAATTTAATCTTGATTCATATTTTATTTTTAAAAAATAATTGAAAAGAATGTCTTTTAATCTTAAAGATATTATTCAACATCAGTAAAATAGTTCAGGTATGAACTAAAATTTGCACTTACCAAACAATATTGCACCTTTTGGCTCATAATATGCTGTTTTAAATTTTAAACACAAATAAAAACCCCCAAGTTAGAGTGACAGAATTGAAGTACCTCAACTTCTGTATCTTTGTCTTTATGATCACTATGCTATCGCTGTTTTTTGCTTGTTTTCAAATCTACTATTTAACTGCAGGGATATGTAGTACCACAGGGTTTGGAGATAGGAATTGAGCCAGAAACAAGATCGGGCAATTCAGAACTTCTCTGAACTCACTATCAAAATAGATGTGTGTAGTCCATATGTGTCAAGGCCCAATTTTATAATTACGAGTTCTTCAAAGTGATTTCCATATAGAATATTATCTTTATTAAAGGATAAGTAACAAAAATGTGCTAATTACATATAGATTATTTAAACTCAACAGTAACCACAGTAATTGATTGGAATTTAGACCAAGCAAAGACATTCTCAGAGAGCATTTTACCACTGGCATTGTTTACAGCACCTGGTGATAATAAAAAGCAGACAGACTTTCAACTGGTTTTATTACTGTTTTTAAGTTCTCTACAAAGAATGCTTGCCTTTAATGCCTGCATTTGGGACAGACCACTCCCACTGCTCTGCCTTGGTAAGCCAATGAAGAGGCCTTCCCTGATGCCCCTAGGTAATGAGGAGGTCTCCAGATGAGATCACCCTGGGTTTAGGGTGGGCCTTGAATCCAAGGACTGGTGTCCTTTAAAGAGGATGGAGAGGGAGAGCTGAGACACACGCAGGAGAGAAGCGGAGCCTGGAGTGATACATCTGTAAGTCAAGGAATGAAGGATTGCCAGAAGGCAGAAAGAGAACTAGGAGAGAGGCATCAAATCGATTTTCTCTCAGAGCCTCCAGAAGGAATTAACCCGGACGATACCTTCATTTTGGGCTTCTGGCCTCCAGAACTGTGAAAGGATAAACTGTAGTTTTAAGCCACCAAATTTGCGGTCATTTGTTGCGGCAGCCCTAGGAAAGTAACGCACAAGGTTTTAACCACATTTTCTATTTTATTAAGCTAATAGCATCTTTTTTGTTTGTTTGTTTGCTTTGCTTTATTTAATCACCTGTCACTGAAAGCAATCATTTCTCTCAAAATCACTTGGAAGCATTTACAGATAGAATTCTGGAGGATGAATGATAGCTTGCTGCATGAATCATTCACATCAATTCTCCCACCTTTAGAAATCATCTATTAAATATTATTATTATTACCTATCATCAAAATAGATCTGTGATCTACTTTAGGAAGTTGGCCATTTCTACTGCCTTTAGTCATTGCCTACATACACAGTAATTTTTTGTTTTAATGATGCAGTACAGTGTCATCTTTTTGAAGCCATTTAAGCAACAACTAGGAATCTAAATTTATATTAAAATTTCACTACCTACTAATGAAAATACCTGTTGAGACAATTGGTTGAGTCTAGACATGGCTAAGACAACACTGACAGCTACTAGTGTTCAGAAACTTATACATTTCCTTCCACAGCTAGCAAGTTTCTGCTAACATTAAATGCCAGGCACATTCTAATTCCAGAAACATTTAAAGGAGAAAAAACGTACAGCCTAGAATTGAACAAATCTGGTGTTTTGATTTTATAGCTTAACCCTTAAAGCACTGAGCATCTCTTGCTCTCATATTAGGTACCTTCATGGTAAGATATCTGTGGCAGTTTGATATTATTTATGAATCCCAAAAAAGAGAAAGATTATGTTTGTAAACTGGTCTGTTTCTCTGGGTGTGATATCCTTTGATTGTATTAAATTCAAAGATTTTAAGTATACTTGATAAAATCAATTTAGGGCTTTTGATTCGACAAAGTCAATAAGGCGTGAGTCAGATTAAATTTTGGTGGGCCTATATAAATGGACACTCACTCAAGAAGACACACGGAAAGGAGAGCTCTGTCTTGTTTGATCCCAGCACCTCAGAGAGAGCTGAGCAGCTGAGCACCTGAGAAAGCCTTAAAGAAATGAGCCCTGAGCCAGACTGATACAGGAAGCCCTGAGAGATGAGCACTATGCCAGCCTTCAGCTGAGATTGGAAGAAGCTGGGCCCACAGAGCCTTAAGAGGAAGAAGGAAGGAGAGACCAGGCAGAGATTGCTCACCATCTTGCTTCAACACGTGGCAGCTGACTTTGGTGAGAAAGCAGCCTTGAGTTGGACTCTTTAGGGCCTTGTAACTATAAGTTTTTACCCCAAATAAATACCCTTTATAAAAGCCAACAGATTTCTGGTACTTTGCATCAGCGCCCCTTTGACTGACTAATACAATTTCCTTGATCTCTCCGATGCTCACAGTACTCCTGTATTAGTTTAGGGCACAATTCTGGATGTAGCAAAGCACTTTGAGTCATGCACTTGCCAAAAACATGGAGGATTCCTTTCTCTAGTCTAGGCCTAATTCTTGTTCTTTTGAAACAAATAATGTAGAAGAAAATCCAGGGCACTTAGAGGCCTACAGATCACTTAAAGAGTTATCCATAATACTCCCCCCTTATTCTCTAACTAAAACAATGTTACACAATATTCAGAATTACCCCCACCAGTTTTAGCTCTCTGCTGGTGAGCTTTTTTTCCCTCCATATTTCCAAGCAGGCCTGCCACTCTCCCTTCCCCATTTTATTGGGTATAAATAATGTATTGGCTGCAACTAAGCATCTGCTTCAAAGGCATAAAATGTTCTGGCTTTATTTCTAAATAATTAACCTCCTCCCAATTCAAAGTAAATATGATTAGTAGTGGGATCATCTAACCATATCTTCATTAAAACACTGGAGGCAAATTTAATAGGCTCCTTTCAGAGGGAAGGGTGAGTGTGGGGTGCCAGGTGGGGGAGCAGGAAAGGCCTCCTATGCTAAGCCAAGGAGTCTCAATCATAGACTGAACACTCCAGTGAGCACAGACCCGTGTTAAGTGGAGGGGAGGTGTAACCGTTTGGCAATTTGATGTAATTATGAATTCCAAAAATATAATTGGATCATGCTTGTAAACTGATCTGTTAATCTGGGCATGATTAAGTTATGATTAGGGTGTTGACTGGGCCACGTCAGTAGGGTGTTGAGCCCCACCCCTTGGTGGGTGGGGGAATCGAATATAAAAGGCAAGACAAAGGACAGAGGGAGCAGTTTTGATGTTGGAGTTTTGATGTTGGAGAGAAGGCCCCAGGAGAAGAGAAGCAAGCCGTTCGCCTAATAGTCTACAGCTGACCTTGTGGAGGAACCAGAGGAGCTAAGCCTGGAGAGAAATGCAGCCCCGGGAAGAGAGGAACCCAAGAAGCCTGAACCCTGGCAAACATCGGCAGCTGTCTTGCTCCAACACGTGGCAACAGACTTTGGTGAGAGAAGAAACTTAAGCTTTATGGCCTGGTAACTGTGGACTTCTACCCCAAATAAATACCCTTTATAAAGACCAACCAATCTCTGGTATTTCACATTAGCGCCCCTTTGGCTGGCTAATACAGGAGGCATCACCAGGTTTGCACATGAGAAAGGGCACTCTGCCTGCCTGGTGCAGAGTTCACGGGAGGGAGGCCTGGCTGGGAAAAGTGAGACCAGTTAGGATTCAGATGCTGAAACCCAAGTCAGAGGTGACGGGAGCTAGAGCTAAGTGATGGTGCTCGAAGAGGGAAGAGGATGAATGCGAGAGGTAAGTGTGGGCAGAAGTGGGAAGAAGGAGATTGTAGTCTCAATGTGTTTTTAAACACACTATTTAATGTGATCTTTACTGACACCTCTGTAGCTCCATTTCTGCCATATTAGGAAATGAAACTGAGGCTCAGAAAGTTTAAGTTATATGCTTAAAGCCACAAACCTATTCAGGATAGGGCCCAACTGGGGCTAGAATCTATTTCTTATGTGGATGTTGCAGTTTGATATTATTTATGAATTCCAAAAAGACGTATTGATAATGTTTGTAAATTGGTCTTTTCCACTGGGCTGATAGTCTTTTGATTGTATTAGATTCAGCTGAGACATCTGATTAAATTATGTTAAGATTAGGGCTTTGATTCAACCACATCATTAAAGTGCGACTCAGCTTTGAGTCCCAGCCCCCTTGGTGGGCTATTAAAACAGACTCTCACATGGAAGTAGATAAACAGAGAAGAACACAGAGGAAGAGAGACAGCTCATTAGACATGGCAGAGGCCCCAGGAAGAGAGATGAGCCTGATAGTCTATAGCTGACCTTGTGAAGAGACCAGAGCGGCTGAGCCCACAAAGAAACCAGCCCCAGGGAGAGAGATGAGTCTTATGCCAGCCTACAGCTGAGATTGGAAGAAGCTGGGACCACGAAACTTTAAGAGGAAGAAGGAAGCCTGAACCCTCACATCTTGCTTCAACACATGGCAACACTTTGTTAAGGAAGTAACCTTGAGTTGGACTCTTTAGAGCCTTGTAACAGTAAGCTTCTACCCCAAATAAATCCTTTATAAAAGCCGACAGATTTCTTGTACTGTGCATCAGCATCTCTTTTGGCTAATACTGTGGGTTTGATCCAATTAAATTCAATATATAAATACTGAGTTCCCAGAGCATCACAGGTTGGGTTCTCCAGGAAGCAAATACTGAGACAGATTTCGGAGTGCAAACAGTTTATTGGGGAGTGACATTGTGAAAGAAAAAGGGAGGAAGCAGGATTGGGCTGGCGGAGCCATCAGACAGCCATGCAGAGTTGACAAAGTCTCTACCAGCTCAACAGGGAGCTCAGAAGCAAAGACTGACCACTAGAGGGCTCAGTAATTGCCTGGGGGCCACCCTGACGAAAGCTTGACCTCGGCTCAAACACTGAAGTGACTCAAACGCCAGGGCAAGGCAAGTCACCCTGCCATGGCTGGACAGCACTTCTTTTTGAAGAGGGGTCCAGCAGGGCATTTCCGTGTCTGCTACACAGTGTTCGAGGACAAGAGTGGGCAGCGTGGGGATTGATGGAAATGGATGAAGCCCAGTTTCTACCCATCCAAACTGGGCTTAGCACTGGCACAGAGGGTATGGGAGAGGAAAGAATATTAGTAAGAGGTGATCAAAGAGGTCCAGGTGAGGCCAATGCTCTTAGTTTAAATCCCAAAAATGCAGGGGCAGAATTCTGACAGAGAGGATTTGATAAGGAAACAGGGTCTATTTGGTAACAGTGTAGCCAAAATCCTTTGTGTACAAACTATGAAAAGAGGTGTGGTATGTGTGATCCAAGATGTATGATATTATTCCTGACTTTTAGCTGTCCTCCCTCACATTCTTTGGCTGCTGATTTTATTTCTGGCAACAACACGAGACCAATAGATCAAGTGGATTAAAAACGAACGAACAAAACTACTATGGGCTAAACAATCTCAAAAGCCTTTGGGATTTGCATCTTTTTTGACTAATATAAGCAGTGGTCTGTCTTTTAAAATTATATCATCGCTTGGCTTCCAGGCACTGTGTCCCTTGAATGACCTCCATCTCTGACAGTCCCTTTGCTGGCTCCTCTATTTTTTACCTCATGCTCTGCAGCGTTTTGCAACCTCTGCCAGAGTTCTCTCTGCTCCAGGCTTCAGCTGCTCTCCCAGGGCCAAAGATTCACAAACGTCCGACCCTGAGATCCCTCAGCCAGCCTCCCAGCCTGGAATGCCCAGCTACCTTCAGATCTAGTCACTCAGATGTGTCTCTTGGATGTCACCTCAGGCTCAATATTCAAAGAGAAACGCACATCCTCTCTTCACACCCTCCCTAAACCAGCATTCCTTCCCAACTTGTCTACTGCTCTTTCCAGAACTACCGGTTTCGGTTTCCTTGTTCCAACCTTGGAGTTACATAACTAACAGATGCCCCTCGTCTGCTCCCAATCAGCAGCCAACAAATCTCAGGGATTCTTTTTCTGTACTAAGACTCAGCTCTTTTTTTCCCCACAGTCACCACCAAAATGAGGCACCTGACACTCACTTCTTATCAGCAGAGAGTCCTCGCAATAGGATGCTTCCCTTCACGGTTTCCCCACCAAGCTGCCCACCCCACAGAGCCTTGCTTCTGATAATCTAATGCTACTGTCCTGTTAAGGAACTTAGAATGGGTTCTTAAAAGATGGCTTCCAAGCTTGCAGGCAAAGCTGTTCACCACTTAGGTATATTTTTACCTGTTTTGTTTTCATACTCATTGAATAATTGTGTATTTTATTTATATAAGGACTAAATGAATATATTCTAGCCCCCTACTGTGTGTCAGGCAAGAGAGATATAATATGAATAGGGTTGTTTTAAATATACTTTTAAAATTTTTAAAAAAGATACTTAGATTACATAAATGTTACATAAAAAAATATAGGGGATTCCCATATGCTCTGCTCACTAGCCCTCCCACACTTTCCCACATTAACAACATCCTTCATTAGTGCGGTACATTTGTTACAATTGATGAACACATTTGAATAGGTTTTTGCCATATTCTGTAAAGCTTATAGTCTAGTGGTGGAGATACAAGCACTTACGCAGTTTAATTAGGATTCAATATGAAAAGTGCTACAGTAGAGGCAAATCAAGGCACTATGGGTATCTTGGGGAAAAAATTGGGAAAGATTTTATAGGTGATGAAAAATACTCAACAGTGCATTGAAGGATAAGTGCTCACCAAGCACTTAGTAATATGTCCTTTACTGTTAGCAAGGGACATAGTCACTGCACATATTTTCCTCTCACCAGCTTCTGTGACTCACTCTAAATTGCCCTCCACCCTCTTCCCAGGCTTAAGGACTCTCAGGTCTTCGGTAATTCAAATTCTGCCTCCTTCCAAGTCCACCTTAACAGTTATTTCCTCAAGCCTTTCCTGGGTTTTTAGCATCTCCTTTCAGTACTGTACAATTCTAAACCAGAACCCTGGCACCACTCTCTAGGGCAGAGGTTCTCAAAATTAAATATGTATTTGAATCACCCTCACTTAATGTATCTCAGTAGGTTTAGCACAGGTCCTAAGAATCTGCACTTTAACAAGCCCCCAGATGATTCTAGCATAGGGGTGGGGATCCGGAATCACTTTGAGAAACACTGTTTTAGGAGTAAGTGGCTTCTATTTCCTCATACAGACTGCCCACGGCAAAATGTGTGTGCTTTGCTGAATTCTCCAAGTGTCTGTTCGGTAATTACTAACTATGTCAATTATTAATGGTATCCAGAGAGTCAAGAAAAGTGGCTCTGCCAAGTAAGTGGACAGAACCGCCCTCTCCAGAGGAGACGAACTCCTGAGGAGTAAAATCTCTCTGAAAGCCAGCAGCAGAGCAAGAGGAAACTACATTTTCTGACCTCTCAAAAAATGCGCAGCCATTACGCCGTGGCTTTAGCGCGGCTCAAGTGCGTCACGCCTTCAGAGTATACAAAACGCGCTGCAAGTTTAAGAGCTTTGTAAATGAAAAGCGTACAGATACTCAACGCACCAAAGCGCAACCACGCGTCCACTAACAACACAAAACGATGCAACTGTAAGAAACAAAGATCACTAACGCACTCCAAATAGGGGTTAACAAAAATCGCTAGGGTTGGAAAATCAGAAGAAACCCAAAGTCTATCTGGGTGACTGTCCCCACGCCACCTCCAAGCCCGGTCCGGCCCTCTCGACCCCCGAAGGTCGCTCCCGGATCCCGCTTGGCTGTCCGATGGGGGTGGGGCTCGACGTCGGGGGCGTGCTGACGTCACGGGCGTGGGGCCGCCCTGCGCGCCGTCAGGAGCGCAGCTGGCCCGGCGTTGGCGGCTGTCGCTGGCAGCGCTGCGTGAGCCGCGGGGTCCGCGGTCGCTCCCGGCGTCGTCCTTCGCCTTTCGCCTCATTCCGGCCTCCGCGGCCCGACATGGTGCGGTCGGCGCGCCCTTCGCGGCCCCGCTGAGCCCCCGCAGCGTCGAGCGCGGCTCGGGGTCACCATGCCCACCCGTGAGTGGCGGGCCGAGGGCGTTGGGAGGCGGCGGCGGACTCGGCGCGTCCTCCCTGGGTCGTGCGCCCGGGGCGACAGGGGGGGCCGGGTGGGCTGAGGAGAGCCCGGAAGTGCTCGCGACCCGCCGAGCTAGTTTCGTTTCGGCTTCGCCTAAACGGGAGGGCTTGGAGTGGGGTGGGTAGGGTGGCGTGAGCCCCGTTTTACAGACGGGGAAACTGAGGCCGGAGCGGTTAAGGGCGAAGCACGCACGGCTAGTAAGTGGCAGAGCTGGTGGTAACCTAGACCTATGCGACTTCAAAGCCCAAGCTCTTTTCTCAGTAAGCTGCATAGTTTAGTGGGACTTGAAGGACATGCTGAAAACCGCGGGCACCCCTAGTCGGAGGTGCTGGCCTTGGGTCTCAGCGCGGCCCAGAGCCCTTCCCGTGGCACTGGAAGTCCCCAGCAGGCTCTGACTCGCAACACGTCGGGGGTAGTTGTAGGTGCTCTTGGTAAGGGAGGAGGCTTTGGGGAACTTGGGAGGCGTGGGTGCTTCAAAGTGTGGCAGTTGAACCACCTGCTTCAAATTCACCTCGGCGGTTTGTTAAAAATGCCGGGTTAGGATTCCTGCCTAGCCGTATTGATCGAGCGCCTCAGGTGTTACTACCGATGGACTCTGAAGTTTCAGAATCACTGACTCTGGTTATTGGAGGCGTTTTCTACGCTCGGGACAAATAAGATAACTACAGTACTGCTGATGACCCATTTTTTAAACGACCCGTTTAGTCGCAGTGCCCAATGTGAATATGTGCAAACTAGAGAAGCTCCAGATCTTGGAGAGGAGCATGTTGATGTTTGATATGAGATTCTTTTAAAGCAGGGACCCTTTTGAATAAGTATTCCTTACTGCAGAAGTTTTAAATGCGTGCAAATATGTACCTAATTAGCTGATAATTCTTAGAATTCCCAACTTTTAACTCTTCTCTTTCGAATTGTCTTTATTTTTTGGACATATGGGACACGGAATGTATGTTTTGTCTAGTGGTGGGTAAAGAGGAATTATTTCATGGTATTAGGTTGATGTACTGCTATGGAAAATCTTGAAATAATCTGGACATAAAGATTACTTATTGTCCTTTATCCACATGTGTAAGGTGGATTTTGTTTTCTTTACACTGTACTATGTACCTTTAACTCTTGTTCTTGGACTTTGTATCCAGTAAATACGTCAGCAATTTATATTTTAATTCCTCTATGCCAGAGAAATGTCATCATCATTATTATTGTCAACTTATTTCTAAATTCAAGTTCATTTAATTCAGTGACTTTATGATTAGCACTTAACTAGTCTTTTGAGAAAGCAGAGGGAAGGGGGTAACATCTGTTCTTGAAAGTTAAGGCTCTACATGGAATTTAATGGTGAAATGGGTAATATAAGCTGTGAAATTTTAAAAATATTGTTTAGGGTTTTCTGGCTTCAAGGAGTAGATATAGAAAACTTGTTTCTTTTAAAATGAGTAGTTAACCAGGATGAGCCACTTTGTATTTTTTATGGTTAAGAATGCAGATATCATGTGTGACTGGAGGCAAGTGAAATGTTTGTGTTACCTATTATTGTTATTAGTATTTGTCATGGTACATTTTCTCTGATTGAGTAAAGTTCGGTACCACTGTGAAACAGTAATGTTCATTTTGTCTTTTCTGTCCTTTGGTGGCCGGAGTCACCAAAATTGCTGGGATAATGCAGTGAACAGTAGTACTTCTCAGAAATTGTATGTGTAGAATACATTTCCAACATGTTAAGTACATAAGCAGAGACAGCAACATTATTACTTTCTTTAGGAATATTTTAAGGACGAAAACCTTCAAGTAAGCTAAAATTTTCATTTTTAAAATGTCAAATGAGATGAGAGTCTCGTTTATAAGCTCAGCCAGTTAATCCTGAAGGGCTTAGCTAAATGAAAGTAATGCTTTTCTGTTTAATGAAGGGTTTGAAGATGGTCACTAGGGTCTCTCAGACTCTTAAATTATTCTACTATTGCTTTTTAAAAGTGTAGTCTCTTATTTGGAATATTGGTACTAAGTTCTTGAAACTGGTGTTGATAAGTAGAATCCAATTAAGCATCATGTACATCTGAAGGATAAGCAATTTCATGTCTTTTGCCTGTTGATAGCAGTGTCATTGGTGTTATTTTGTAGCTTCATAGACACTTTCTGAGAGAGCACTTACCTGGAAGAATGCCTGGCAGGAAGCTGCTGGGACCCTGGAACAAGTCTGTGGTCATGTGACTCTATATTCAGCCTGTAGTTTGCAACAATCACTGAACACAGATTTCAGGACTGTTTCACTTGAATGCTTTTTTCAAACCTAAAAACCTATCATCCTGTCATTTGATACATCATTTCTTTAAAGGCTTTTATTTCATCCCTCCTTCAGAAGCAACATGAAGACTGTTGATCTTAAAGATTGTCAAATCTTGAATTAGAATTTGAGTTGGAAGGAATGTTAATGTTTCCTATCCCATTCAGGTTATTTTGCATATTAGGAGACTAAGACTCCCTGAGTTTCAGTGATTTGCCCACCTGACACGTGGAGTAGAATCAGATCTTGAACATAGATCTGGCCCCTTTGATCAGTAACTACAATGAGCATAGATACTGTTTATTTTTCTCTAGCACTAAGTTGTTAATAGTTTAGCCTCCCCTCCTCACAGCCCCCAGGAGTTACATTAGCACAGACTTAAACTTAGTCAAAACTTAAAACTAGACTGTGCGTTTATAAGAAAGGTTAACATTTTGCTTTTGCTTTTCTTGTCACGTCACAGAACTCTTGGAGGAAAAAAAGGCTGCAGATTCCACTGGTGTACTAGCTAAGATGATGGTTATATAGATGTCTTAATTTGCCAAAGGCTGCCAATGCAAAAATACCAGAAATGGGTTGGCTTTTATAATGGTAAATTTTGTAGGGGTAAAGCTTACAGTCCAAAGCTGTGAAATGTTCAAATCAAGGCATCAGCAGAGATGCTTTCTCACCGAAGTCAGCTACTGGTGATCATGGTTGCCTGCCATGTGGCGAGGCAAGGTGGCAGCTAATCTCTGCCTAGATTCCTGTCTTCCTCTCAAGGCTTAGGGTGTCCAGCTCAGCTGTGGGCGATCAGGCATATGGCTTGTCTCTGGGCCGCCTCTGTCAGAAGGCTGCTCTGCTTTCTCCCTGAGCCCAGCTGTGGGCGATCAGGCATATGACTCCTCTAGCCTTGAACAGCTCTGTGGGCCCAGCCTCTTGGAGACTTTGTGCCCCAGCTTCGGCTGCTATTGATCCTTGAGTCCTCTCTCTCACATGGCTGGGTCAAAATGGCAGAACTCCCTTTTCTATGTGTCTTCTTTCTCTCTGTGTCTCAGTTTATATGAGGCTCCAATAAGAGAGTGGAGACCCAACCTGAGTCACATCTCACTGAAACAGTCCAATCAAAAGATTTGTAATCAGATGATCTTATCAAGGCCCCTTAACTGAATCAAACGTATTCAAAGGGTCTCACATCCTCAGGAATGAATTAGTTCAAAAACAATCACAATAGGCATTGACTTAAACTTTGCAGCCAGTAACACATAGGAAAGGGGCTTTTTAGTTCACAGATGTTTAAAACAGGCCTAGTCAAAGATGCTCTTACATACAAAAATTTATTGTGTATTTCCTAGGGGAAATTGCAACTCTGAATTATTATTTACTTTTAAACTATGCTTTTAGTAATATATGTGGTTAATGCTTTATTTTCTCATTTAGATATTGATATCTGGACAAATTCGTTAGATTGTGATAATGTGTTCACTCCATGCTTATTTTTTTCCTCTGATAAGGCTGATCATATTTAACTCATTTTCAGTCTACTCTTATGAAAGAAATAAAGAATGTGATGAATTGTGTGTGAATGATGGTGCTGGTTGAAGTATTTCCTCCATCCATCTGCCCCATGGGTTCAAAGCCCTCTCAGTTAGAGGTGGAGTGGGCATCACCATCCCAGGAGCCTCAGGATTGGGAACGAACTATGGACTAAAGTAGACTTATGATATTCTGCTATAGACTTATTGTGATTCTAGCAATGGAAGAAATTATATCATTGATGTGGAGGCAGTGGCCACTGGAGTTTCTGAGAGCAGGAAGAGGGAAAATCAGGTATAATATGGGCATTTTCGGGGCTTGGAAATTGTTCTTAATGACATTACAACGACAGATATAGGCCATTACATATCTTGCCATAACCTACAAAATTGTGCAGGAGAGAGTGTAAACTACAATGTAAACCATGCTTAGTGGCAATGTTCTAAAATGTTTTCATCAGTTGTAACGAATGTATCACACTAATGAAAGATGTTGATAATGTTGGGAAATGTGGGAGGTATAGGGAGCGGGGCATTTGGGAATCCCCTGTATTTTTATGTAATGTTTATTTTCAAAATATTTATTTTTATTTTTTTATTTTAAAAAATGTATTTAAAAAAAAAAAAAGAAATACATTACAAGCAGACTTAGGAACACTTGACCTAAAAATAACTCTGCTGACATTCCTACTACTGCCTTGTGAACTTTTCTGTGTTAGTCACCCCACTCCCCCACCCCCTGCTTTGTGTGTGTGTGTGTATTAATTTTCATCCTTCACCAGCAGCAAAGTATATTGCCAGGGTGGCAGTGGAAGAACCTCCTTTCCCATAGTGACCTTTGACTTGCCACTGCTTTAGTTGCTACATAAATCTCACCTTTAGGCTGTCCCTGGGGCACATGGGGAGAGACAGCTACACTAAAGATTATATAAATGGTAGGAGATAAGGCTCATGAGAGAGATGGGAACCAGAATTTGGAGAGCTTTGTATGCCTGAAGAGAAGCAATTAATTTGCCTGAAATTGTGTTCAAGCTGTTATAGTTACAATCACAGTGACTTCATTTTATAGGCATACTGGCAATTTCCAACTTTCAACTTGTTGCTTTATAAAAACTTTTGTTACTAATAATAAGAATCCATTGTTGAATATTGATTTTATGCCACACAGTATACTTTGTGCTTTACTTGTATTATCTTATTTAACCCTCACACTTAGAGAGAGGCCCTATTTAACCTCTTTTAGAGATGGAGAGATTGACATTCAGGAAAGTAAAGTAATAAGCCTATCAATAGTAAGTAGTAGAGTTGAGATTGGAACAAGATGGGTCTGGCTTTCAGGTCCCAGTTCTTTTCTCCATGTTCCCCTGCTCTCACACAGGCCAGGGTTGAATCTACAGTCATCAGACCCTATCTGTTTCTTTTCATACTATGTCACTTGTGCTTAGCACTGTGTCTAGTAATAAGAGGTGCTTGGTAAATGTTCAATAAATGAATGATTAATTTTTTTATTAAAGAAGTTATAAGATTACAGAAAGATCATGCAGGAAATTCAGAGTTCCTTTATAGCCCACCCCCATTTTTAACATGTTGCATTAGTGTGGTACCTTAGTTACAATTAATGAAAGACTATTGTTATAATTGTACTGCTAACTATTGTCCATAGTTTACTTTCGGGTTCACTGTATGTATCATATAGTCTTACTTTTTTGTTGTTTTTTTTTATTCTAGCAACATATATGCCACCTAAAATTTCCCGTTAACCACATTCAGATATATAATTCACAATGTTATGTTACCTTTGCCACAGTGTATTACCAAAACCTTTCCATCACCCCAGACAGAAACTGCACCAATTAAGAATTAACTCCCCATTCCCTCCTATCACCCTAGCCCCTGGTAACCTTTATTCTAGTTTCTGACTCTGTGAATTTGCTTATTCTAATTATTTCATATCACTGAGATAATACAGTATTTGTCCTTTTGTGTTTGGCTTATTTTGCTCAAGATGATGGCTTCAAGGTTCATCCATGTTGTTGCATGTATCAGGACTTCATTCCTTTTTACAGCTGAATAATATTCCATTGTATGTATATACCACATTTTATTTATCCTTTCATCTGTTGATGGATATTTGGGTTGCTTCCATCTCTTGGCAGTTGTGAATAATGCCGCTATGAACATCCTTTTAAAAATAATCTGTTCAAGTCCCTGCTTTCAATTCTTTTGGGTATATACTTAGAAGTGAGATCGCTGGGTCATATGGTAGTTCTATACTTAACTTTCTGGGGACTTGCCAAACTGTTTTCCACAGTGACTGTACCAGTTTAACATTCCCAGCAACAATTAATGAATGTTACTATTTCTCCACATCCTTTCCAACACTTATTATTATTATTATTATTTTTAATAGTAGCCATTGTATTGGGTGTGAGATGGTATCTATTGTGGTTTTGATTTGCAGTTCCTTAATGGCTAATGATGGTGAGCATATTTTCATGTGTTTTTTGGCCATTTGTATATCTTCATTGAAGAAATGTCTACTCAAGTCTTGCCCATTTTTAAAATTGGGTTGTTTGACTTTTTGTTGTTAAATTGAAGGATTTCTTTGTAATTTCTGGATACTAAATCTTTATAAGATATGTGGTTTTCAAATATTTTCTCCCATTCTGTAGGTTGTCTTTTTGCTTTCTTGATGAAGTTCTTTGAGGCACATTTTTAAATTTTGATGAAGTCCCATTGATCTATTTTTTCTTTGTTGCTCATGCTATTGGTATAAAGTCTAAGAAAACCATTGCCTAACAACAGAAGGTCCCAAAGATGCTTCCTTACATTTTCTTCAGGAGTTTAATATCCTGGTTCTTATATTGAGGTCTTTCATCCATTTTAAGTTGATTTTTTATATATGATGTGAGGTAGAGTTCCACCTTCATTCTTTTATATTTGGACATCCAGTTTTCCCAGCACTATTTGTTGAAGAGACTATTCTTTCCCAATTGAGTGGACTTTGCACCCTTGTTAAAAATCACTTGACCATACTGAAAAGGGTAGTCTAGGGATGTAAATGTCAACTGAAAGAAAGCTAGAGAATAATTTAGGGACTGAATAGCACAGTGAACCCAGAGGTGGATGAGAATTGTGGTTGATGGTACAGATGCAAGAGTGCCCTTCTGTGAGTTAGAGTGGCTGTACATCACTATTGTAGGATGGTGGGAGTGTGTAGAGGCATGGGAAAAATACACTTGGTATGACCTATGGACTGTGGTTAACAGCAGTACTGTAATATTCTTGCATCAGTGCCAAAGATGTACTGTGTTGATAATGGGTGAGTATGGAAAAAAGTGTGCCAAATATATACTGTCAACCATGGTTGGTAGTAATAGTTTGATGATATTATCTCATAATTTATAACAAATATTCCTCCATGGTGTGGTGTGTTGGTGAAGGGGTGTTGTATGGGAATTCTACACATGTGCGTGATTGTTTTGTAAGTTCACATCTTTTGTAATAAGAATGGGTTGGGGGAAAAATACACCAAATGTATTATATGGACTAGAGTTAGTAGTAGTATTTGACAACATTCTTTAATAATTTGTAATAAATGTTTCACAACAATGCAATGTGTTGGTGATGGGGTGATGTATGGGACCCCTGTATGATATTATGCATGTTTGTTTAATAAGTTCACAATGTTACTATACACTTATTGTTTATGTATGTTCATGTATGAATGATATACTTCAATGAAATTTTTAAAAAATGGGTCATAGATGTGAGAGTCTATTTCTGAACTCTCAGTTCAATTCCATTGGTCTATAAGTCTGTGTCTGTGACAGTACCATGTTGTTTGAGCACTGCAGCCTTGCAGTAAGCTTTAAAATTGGGAAGTGTAGTCCTGTAGCTTTATTCTTCTTTTTCAAGATGGCTTTGGCTATTCAGGCCTCCTTACTCTTCCATATACATTTGATGATTAGCTTTTCCATTTCTGCAAAGGAGGCTGTTGGGATTTTGATTGGGATTGCATTGAATCTGTAAATTGCTTTGGGTAGAATTAACATCTTGACAATATTTAGTCTTCCAATCCATGAGCATGGTATGTCCTTCCATTTATTTAGGTCTTCTTTGATTCCATTTAGTAATGTTTTGTATTTTTCCATGTATTAGTCCTTTCACCCTTGGTTACATTTATTCCTAGATATTTAATTCTTTTACTTGCTAATGAAACCGGAATTTTTTAATTGATTTTTCTCTTCAGATTGTTTATTACTAGTGTATAGAAACACTACTGATTTTTGTGTCCATTTTTTTTTTTTTTTTACCCCATATGTTGCAGAACTCATTTATTAGCTCTAGTAACTTTGTTAGAAATTTTTTGGATTTTCTATGTATAGGATCATGTCATTTGCAAGTAGGGAGAGTTTTACTTTTTCCTTTCCAATTTCAATGCCTTTTATTTCTTTTTCTGGCCTAATTGCTTTGGTTAAACTTCCAGTACAATGTTGAATAACAGTGGTGACAGTGGAATTCCATGTCTCATTCCTGATCTTAGAGGGAATGCTTTCAGTCTTTCACCATTGAGTATGATATTAGTTGTGGATTTTTCATATACACTCTTTATCATGTTGAGGAAGTTTCCTTATAGTCTTAGTATTCTAAGCATTTTTATCAAGAAAGGTACAGATTTTATCAGATACCTTTTCTGTGTCAATTGAAATAATCATGTGGGATTTTTTCCCCCTTTATTAATACAGTGTAGTATATTAATTGGTTTTCTTATCTTGAACCATCCTTGCATGCCTGGGATAAATCTCACTTGATCATGGCATGTAATCCTGTAATGTGCTTTGGATTTGGTTTGCTAGTGTTTTGTTAAGGCTTTTTTTTTCTATCTGTATTCATAAGGGATATTGAGCTGTAATTTTCTTGTGGTGTCTTTATCTGATTTTGATATTAAGGTGATGCTGGCCTCATAGAATGAGGTGAAAAGTGTTCCCTCCTTGTCAGTTTTTTGGAAGCATTTGTGCAATATTGGTGTTAATTCTTCTTAGAATGTTTGGTAAAGTTTACTAGTGAAGCCATCTGGTCCTAGGCTTTCCTTTGTTGGGAGGTTTTTCATTTACTGATTCAATCTCTTGTTATTGGTCTGTTGAGATCTCTTATTTCTTCTTGCATCATTGTAGGTAGTTTGCATGTTTTTAGGAATTTGTCCATTTCAGCTAGGTTATCTAATTTGTTGGGGTACAGTTGTTCATAGCATCTTCTTATAATCCTTTTTATTTCTGTGGGTCAGTAGTAACGTCTTCCCTTTCACTTTCTGATTTTAGATATTTGCATCTTCTCTCTCTCTGTCAATCTAGCTACAGGTTTGTTGCTTTTATTGATCTTTTCAAAGAACTTTTGGTTTGTTTATTCTTCCCATTTTTTTTTCTTCTATTTCATTTATCTCCACTTTAATCTTTATTTTCTTCCTTCTCCACACTTTAGGTTTAGTTTGCTCTTCTTTTTCTAGATCCTCTAGTTTTGATGTTAGTTAGGTCTCTAATTTGAGATCTTTCTTCTTTTGTAATGCAAGCATTTAGAGCTATAAATTTCCCTCTTAGCACTGCCTTTTCTATATCCCGTAAATTGTGTTTTCATTTTCATTTGCCTCAAGATGTTTCCTAATTTCCCTTGTGATTTGTTCTTTGACCCACTGGCTGTTTATGAACATGTTATTTAATTTGCACATATTTGTGAATTTTCCAATTTTCCTTGTTATTGATCACTAGCTTCATTCCATTGTGGATAGAGAAGATACATTGTATGATTTCATCATTATTCTACTTATTGAGACTTATTTTGTGACCTAACATAAGGCCTATCCTGGAGAATGATACATGTGCACTAGAGAAGAATGTTTATTCTGTTGCTGTTGGGGGCAGTGTTTGATATATGTCTCATGTCTAGTTGGTTTAGAATATCGTTTGAGTTTTCAATTCCCTAATTGATCTGTTATCTAGATGTTCTGTCCATTTTTGAAAGACGTGTATTTGAAGTCTTTTACTATTGTAGAACCGTCAAATTTGTCAATATTTGCTTCATATATTCTGGGGCTTTTCCATTAGGTGACTATATATTATATTTATTTATTTATTTAAAAAAAAAAGATTTATTTATTTATCCCCCCCCTTGCTGCTTGTGCTTGCTGTGTCCATTCACTGTGTGTTTTCTCCGTGTCTGCTTATCTCCCCCTTGCTGTGAGGTCCCGCTGCATCAGTCCACCGGGCCGCGCGGGCTGGCCTGCCCTCACAAGGAGGCCCCGGGAACCGAACCCGGGGCCTCCCATATGGTAAACGGGAGCTCTATCGATTGAGCCAAACCCGCTTCCCTATATATTATATTTATAGTTGTTATATCTTGTTGAATTGATCCCTTTATCAGCATATAGTGACCTTCTTTGTACCTTGTAACAGGTTTGGACTTGAAAATCAATTTTACCTGATAGTAATATAACTACCCCAACTCTCTTTTGGTTATTATTTGCATGGCATATTTTTTTTCCCCATCCTTTCACTTTAAACCTACCTGTGTCTTTGATTTTAAGGTGAGTCTCTTGTAAGCAGCATGTAGCTGGTCATGCTTTTTTTTTTTTTTTTTCTTCCTAATCCATTCTGCCAATCTCTGCCTTGAGACTCAAGAGTTTAATCCACTTGCATTTAAAGAAAGGACTGACTGTGTAGGACTGCCAACTTGCTACATGGACTTTGTAAGTCTTATATTTTTTTTGACCCTCTATTCTTTCATTAATGTTTACTTTCATATTTATTTGAATTTTTGTCCATTTTGTGTCCATTCTTATTTCTTTCTGCATATATTTTTTTCATAGATTTTCTTTGTGGGGCTATAATTTAACATCCTAAATCTTTAACAGTCACGTTCGATTAGTACCAACTTAGCTTCAATAGCAAACACCTACCCAGTTCCTATACCTCCCTGTTTCCCTCACTATTTAGTTGTTTATGTTACAAATTATATCATTATACATTGTAGTTCCCAAACCATAAATTTATCATTACTATTTATGCCTTTGCATTTTTGAGTCTATAAGAAATAAAAAGTGGAGTTACATACCATAAAATACAATACAGTACAACTGCATGGTTATCTTTACTGGACATCTTTATTTCTTTCTGTTGCTTTGATCTAGTATCTAGTGTTCTTTCCTTTCAGCCTGAAGAACTCCCTTTAGCATTGCCTGTAGGGCAGGTCTAGTGAGGGCAAACTCCCTCAACTTTTGTTTATCTAGGAATGTCTTACTGTCCCTCAGTTTTGAAAGACATTCTCACCTGATATTAAATTCTTAGTTGGAAATTTTCTCAGCACTCTAAGTATTCATTCCACTGCCTTCTTGCCTTCATGGGTTCAGAAGAGTAGTTGGCATTTAATCTTTGGGGTACTCCTTTGTCCATAACAAGTTACTTTTCTCTTGCAGGTTTCAGAACTCTCTCATCACTCTTTTCATTTCACAGTTTGCCTACTATGTGTCTGGATATATTCTACTCAAGTTTATCCTTTTTGGTGTTTTTTGGATTTATCAGATGTGCATATTCACGTGTTTTGCTAAGTTTGGGACGTTTTCTGTCATTATTTCTTTGACTATTCCTTCCACCCCTTTCTCTTTTCTCCTTCTGGGACTCCCATAATATGTTTATTGGCACTCTTGGTGATGTCCCACAGGTTTCTTAGGCTATTTTTGCTTTTTCTAATTCTTTTTTCTTTCTGCTCCTGTGATTCATTTCATTTGTTTTGTCTTTGGAGTCACTGATTCTTTCTGCCAGCTCCAATCTGCTGTTGAAACCCTCATTTTAGTTGTTGTGGTCTTCAATTCCAATAGTTCTGTTTGGTTTCTTTTAAAATTTTCTATGTCTTTGAGATTCTCATATTGTACATTCATTGTTTTCCTAATATCCTTTAGTTCTTGTATTAGTCTGCCAAAGGGGTGTCTATGGAAAGTACCAGAAATCTGTTGGTTTTTATAGAGGGTATTTATTTGGGGTAAAAGCTTACAGTTACAAGGCTCTGAAGAGTCCAACTCAAGGTTGTTTTCTCACCAAACTCAGTTGCCACGTGTTAAAGCAAGATAGTTGCTAATCTCTGCCTGGTCTGTCCTTCCCAGGTTTCCTCTCTCAGTCTCACCTCTCTTCCCAATCTCAGCTATAAGGCTGGCATAGGACTTGTCTCTCAGGCCTTCTCTCTCTCAGCATAGGGCTCATGTCTTTATCAGTCTTGGCTCTCTTCCCAATATTCTCTGTAAGCTGTCAGGCAAATGGCTCATTTCTCCCCAGGGCCACAGGATCAAAAATGACAAAATTCTCTCCTCTTCCCATGAGTCTTCTTGAGTGAGAGTCCATTTATATAAGCCACCAAGGGGGGCAGGGACTCAACCTGAGTCATGCCTTATTGACGTAGTTGAATCAAAGCCCTAATCAATTGAATGCATTATAATCAAGGGGTATCACACCCAGAAGAGATTAGTTTGCAAACATAATCTTTCTCTTTTTGAGATAAATAATCTCAAACTGCCACAGTTCTTTTTCTGTGTTTTCCTTCATCTCTTTGAGTGTACTGAGGATCATTTTTTTAAAAGTCTTTGTCTGGTATGTCCACAGTCTGGTCTAATTCGTTGATGTTTTCTGGGTTTTTATCCTCTTCCTTTGGACAGACCTTCATTTCCTGTTTCTTTGTCTTATGATATTTGGTTGCACACTGAACATTTTCATATTTTAAAGTGAAATATTCATTTCTAACTCTGGGATTTAGTCCCTGAGTTGCCTGTTTCTTGAGTTTATATCCAGTTGGTGTTATGACAGAGATTTCCTCGGGTGCTAGGAGGTAAGAAAAAAAAACAAACCAATGCCAAAAACACTTTGCATAGTCATTGCACATTGGCTTTTGCATTGGCTGATGCTCTCCTTCAGAGTCTCGCCCTTCTATCAAGGTCAGCCTGAGGCGAATGCAAAGTACAGGTTCCTCCTTGTCTTTTTTTTTTTAAGATTTATTTTTATTTATTTCTTCCCTCTCCTCCATTGTTTGCGCTCACTATCTGATCTCTGTATCTGTTCGTTGTGTGCTCGTCGTCTTTTTTAGGAGGCACCAGGAACTGAAACCAGGACCTCACACATGGGAGAGAGGTGCCCAATGGCTTGAGCCACCTCTGCTCCTGCTTGTTGTGTCTCTCACTGTGTCTCTTTGTTGCGCCATCTTTTGTGTCAGCTTGCCATCTTGCTCATCTTCTTTAGGAGGCACCAGGAGCTGAACCCGGGACCTCCCATGTGGTAGGTGGGTGCCCAACTGCTTGAGCCACATATGCTTCCCTAAAGAAGCAATTGCAAACATTCTATAGAAATCCCACTCCTTAACATATCTAATCACGTCCTCTGGGTCAGGGTTCTGGTTTGAATCTTGAAACCACTACCATCTCAGGTATGCTTCCCAAGCAAGCAAAATATATAGAGTTTTCCATGAATATTTATTTTAGTATTGAAAAGAATATGCCTGTAGGCCTGGGCTTTGCATAAAATTGCATTAATTAAGTTGATGACAGGATCATATTCAATATATTTATCTACAGGTTTCTGGCAGGATTGGCAGATGGTTATCTTCAGCACACTGTGGTTATAGTCTCCGCACAATTCCTTAGCCTCTTGGCTGCATTCGATGCACCTGTACTGACAGGAAGAAGCAGCAGTAGAAGTCGCTGCCATCCTCTCTGTGCTCCCTTTCCTGGGCTGCATACTGCTCCACCTGCCAGTACCCATTTCCACCCTCCTTGCCTTTTTTGAGCCTGTGTCATGTCCAACCATGTGTCTTGTCCTGGGTGGATGCTTGCTAGTGGCCTTAGGAGTTCCCCTGTTTACAGAAATTTTAATGCCCCCTCTACTCCCAATGAAATAGACTTTCTGCCTCTCCTAGGTACTCTATTGTAGGACTTCAAGCAAGTAAGCCTTTGCCTCAGGCTGTTAGACTTGTTTCTTATACTGCTTTTGCTGTACCAAGTTGCTTTTGCCTGAAGAGCAAATTCTGGGACTGGGGGAAGCTGAGCCAGAGAGTAGTTTCCTAGGCCAATCTTTCCCACCAGGAACAAGGCCAGGGACCCACAATGAAAGCACAGGCCTGTACCACACTGTGCTGGGGTAGGAGTGCAGGAAAGGGCAGCAAGTGTGCCAGGAGCTTCATCTTTGGCTTTTTGAAACTTTTCTTGATTAGGCACTTTCCCAGTTAATGCAGTCCTTTAACAAACGTTTTTAGTAGTTTTGAGGAAGTTTACTACTGTCTTTAAGACTTTTATTCCACTTTTGCTGGCGGTGAGTTGGAACAGTGGCCGCTGGCGCTCAGCTGAGCCTCTAATGATCTGAAGTATCTGGTCAAAAGCAGTGATCATTGATTGCACTATCCCCTTACCTCCCCCCACCCCCTGGATCTTAGGGAACTAGATCTTTATATCCTGCCCTGGTACCAGCAAGCTGCACCAGGAATTATGGATAAGGACCCAATGCTGCCTGCCAGGAGTCTGGGATTGGGGGATAGTAGCTGCTGCAAGGAGAGTGAAATTCACCTGTATTTACTCTTTTTTCCTCTGGTTGCTCCCTGGATGCTGCTCAGTGTTCTACTGGACTGTGGAGTTTTAAAATAGTTTCTTCAGACTGTTCTTGCCACTTCAATAGCTGTTTTGGTGGAAGGAGTGATTCCTGGAGCTTCCTACTCAGCCATCCTCCCACAAATTGCATGATTGAATTTTAACTGCAGTCAGAGAATTTATTCATTGGACACCATACCTGAAACATTTTTTCCCCAAAAAAAACGTTATTGAAGTGTTTTAATTTATGGCTAGGCTCTTAGCAGGTCCACTTGTAACATTCACTAGGCCTGAGACGAGAATACAATATAGGTCTGAAAATCATTGTCTAAATCAACCTTTTCTCAACCCTGGCACTATTGACCTTTTGGGCCAGATAATTTTTTTTGTTTGGAGTGTGGGAGGCTGTCCTTTGTATTGTAGGCTACTACCTGGCCTCTTCCCACTGGATGCCAGAAGTCACCCCTTTCCTTCAACACACACCACAGTTGTGACAACAAGAAACGTCTCCAGACATAATAAAATGTCCTCTGGGGGTGGGGGTGGGGTGGCAGGTAAAATTGGTCTGAATATTTACATGTTAAAATTAAGGTATGCCACCATCTGGCCTACTTTCCCATCCAGGGTTTCTGCAGCCTGCTTCTGGAGATTACCTTCTTAGCCTCCACACCCAAGGAGCCTGGAAGCCTGATCCAGTCAGTGGTGATCTGTTGGGGCAGGGTAGGGTCTTCCCTGACTCTGGACAGGGATTGACCATGTCTGGGTTGCTCCCCCCACTTTTCTTACTTTTCTAATTCAGAATTTCCAGACAGTTCTACATAACGAAACTATAACTACCTGAGTAGCTGGAGTAGAAGGAGGCAGCCCAGCTTTCTGTGGGAACTCAGTCTGCCTAGATTCTCACTTTGGGTGATTTGGGGTGAGCAACTTTAAACCAAAACAGCTACAGCCATCTTTCTCTGATTTCTTAGGACTGTAATTTTCATTACTGCTCTCCATCTCCCCTCCTCCCCACATATCCTGATAAATGGAAAGAAAATCCTTTGGTGAAGTAGAGGCCCTTTTTTCCCTGGGTCTAATGAAGATGCTAGTTATTAGAATAAAGCCACATACTACCCCTTCCGCACTTCAGCTCTGGTGTAGAATAATCCAGTAATCATTTACGTGATTTCTGTCCGAACACTCATTCGTTTAAAACTTCCATTTTTATATGTCAGGAACTCTCTCCCCTGGAGGAAAAATTGTTAAAACTGTAAAAACATTTTAAAGTAAGTACCCCTTTATCAAGTAGTAGTTGTGGGAAGGTTTTATTGATACCATTAAAGGAAAGGGGTTCTTTTCATTTTCAGAAATGGATGGTAGAGCACAGAAAATCCCATTATGGCCCCCAGCAGCTTCAGAGAGAAAAGGTGGACTTGAGTTTTTTTTTCCTAGGTTAGAGGGTAACTATTTTTGTGAAATGATTTTCTGCACCAAGATATCTGTCCCAGTAATATTTGTAAAATAGTGAAAATCCCACAACTTCAATATCCAATAATAGAAAAGTGATGGAATTAAATAAAGAACATCTTTACAATGAAATATCATGCAACCATTAAAAATGATATTGATGAAGGTATTTAATGGCAGGGGAACATACTTATGAAAAATGTTAGGTGAAAAGCAGGATGTCTGACCTTATATCAGAAATGTATGTGGGAGGAAGAACTACAACCATCAGTTATCTGTTGCTGGCATTATGGATTATTTTTATTTCCTTTTCTATGATTTGTGTTTTCTAGATTTTCTACAGTTAGCATATTTTTTACAATCAGAAAATGATACTTAAAATGTTTTTACAGTTTTAACAATTTTTCAAACCTTTCATAATTTTTAAAGTTTTTTTCAATAATATGAAATGATACATGTTTTGAGTTGAACAGGCCTTCCTTTAAGGATTTTGAGTAACTGATCGAATAGTGTTTACCTTATTTACTGGTTTAGGAAAAGCAGTGCATTTGCTGTCTGATTGCTCTTATATGTTAGGAAATGTAAATTTCTTTGAATGACTTTAAACAATAGTTGGTGGAATAAGTTGTTCTTGAAGAGGAGGTATTCTTTGTTCTTATCACTTGAATTTTTTTTTTTTTTTTTTTTTTTTTTTAAGGAAAAAGAAATAGTTTTTGTTTTATTAAGTGGTGGTTTCAATCATGAAAACCTGAAAGGTTGGGATGAATCATTATGTGTGGGTTCAGTTTGTAGGGTTTTTTTTTTGAAATGATTGTGCCTTGTGGAGTCAACAGAATTCTAGGGAAATATGATCACAAAATGAATGTTGGCAATTCCTCCTATGATTCATATGTCAAACCTGTTAAAATTCTGTCATTATATTTGCCAGATTCATTCAGTTTCTTGCATTGAATTCTTGCGTAGGTTCTATAGCAAATAGGATCTAGTATTTTTCGTCTTTCCATGTAGGGCATCATATTCTCCCTTTTGCATATTTATTTACTGCTTTCTAACTTTACGTGTTGTTGGATAGGATGATTCTAATTTTTATTAAAGAAGGAATTACTGCTCAAGATTTTTTCCTTGTACCTCCAAATCATGAGTTTTCTTGTGTCCTAAAATTACACATTGAACTTCTTTCTCCACGGTCTGCAAGAAGAGCTCTGTCTTCCTAAATGTCATTTGTTTTGTTTTCATTCTTAGTTGGTGAGTTATTCAGCTGCGCCCTTTTCTTTTTATTACCTGAACTCCAGGATGCTTCTGCTTGCAGCAGTTTTCTAGATAATGCTAAGTATTCTTCACACCCCTGCTATTTAATTGGATTTTTTTGAACAGCTCTCTGGGCAATTTGCTACAAAGTTCTCTGTGCTTTGATTGCACTTAACTTTAAATGGATCTCACTCCTGCTGGGCAAAGAAAATGAAATGTAAGGTGTCCAAGTTTGCCATTGTTAATTCCTAGGGCCTAGGAAACTTTGCAAAAGGTGCTGTGCCAGGACTAAAGGACTGTACTGGAAGTTGAGAGGAGTAGTTCATGTATAACATCTGATTTATTTATGTTATGGCAGTGTTTTTACTAGCTATTTGATCCATTTAAATGGGAAAAGATAATTCCTTCCAGTGGTATTTAGATGCAGTAAAATTTATGTGATTGTGCTTTAGAGATAGAAATGCTTTATGAAAATGTTCTTAAAATCACCATGTTGTCTTGATTCTTGGATACTTGATTTTTAGATTATCATCCCACCATCTGCTACAGTAGGTTTTAGGAGAGCATCTGCAGAGGGGAGGCACTCCATGCAAACACATCTTAGCTAGGATTTTGAGTCTAAGTTCCTATAGCTTCTTCTATTCTTAGCTTGACAGAACCATGTGAATTTCAGAAGTCTAGTTTTTTCTTCAGTTTGAGGCCCAGATTAGAAACAGATTTAACTGGCTTGTCTACTCTCTATCACCTTTTCCTCAGTTCTGTCCTGGTTCCTTGCTTGGTCTTCCAAGGATGGGGGCACCTACAGGAAGCTGTTCCAGCTTTGTCTTAACTGCACCAACTTATGAACTAGAACAGTTCAGGTCCAAGAGGGTGAAGGAAGAAAGACAGATGTCTGCCCCAGTTCACCTCTGTCTATTTATATTACCTTTACAAAAGCTCCATCCCCTGGCACAGGGCCCTCAGTCTTAGTTCCTGAGGATTTCATGTTGTTCTTGACCACATTGGAGGTGTCACAAGGGGGATTTGAACTGCCTTTAGAACCAAGTTTTCAAAATGTCTTCCTTGGAAGGAAATGTAATGGGGACTGTTGTTTGGAGAGTATATATGGGGCAGGTGGGTATCTCTACCCAACCAAGCTTCAGCTGGAATAGCTTTATTTTTATTTGTTTTAATTTTGAGGTTTTGCATTAGATTTCAGTAGGGAAATGTTGGCCACTTTTTGAAAGTTGAAATTTATTAGTCTTAGACCTTAGGCTATGCCCTTGGACAACAACATAGGATATTTCAGAAGTTCAGGAACCTAGAGGCAAAAACCAAAGCCCTGTAGTTGATGGCATCTCAGCTATTTTCCTCTGGGCGTTTTCCAGGATGAAATTTTGTCATCTTTCCTTGCAGTCAGTCATTTCAGTCAAAGGCACTGTCAAAATGCTCTTGGAGTTGCAAATGTTCTCTTTCAACCTTTGATATTTCCCGCTTGGATCTCTCTTAGGGATTCATTCTTTCAGTAAATATTTTAGTGCCTACATTTGCATGTAAGGCACTGGTAGGTAGAGAATACTGAGGTGAATATAGCAGTCCCTATCTTCAGAAAATTTATCCAGTTTATAGAAAGGTATACACACTGCTATGACACAGAGAAGGAAATGCCAAGCACTTTAAGAACATTGCTGAAGGAGTTTGGAGGAGAGACTGCACCACAAATTAGAAGAGGAGGGCAAGGGAAGCAAAACAACTTCATAAGACTCATTGACTTAAAAGATAGTCAGAAATAGTGATCATAGGAGACATGCCATTTTGGGGAACGTGTTTGAGGTGAGTCATACAGTGGGAAAGAACCAGCAGGCAGTTGAAGTGAGAACTGGCACTGAGGAGGATAGAAACTTGAAGGCTGCGTATGTATGTGTAGATTTGGAAAGTATTTATTTTATTCTGTACAAATTTTTAAAATACCCATTATGTGTCAGTTATTGTGCTAGACACTGAGGATACAGCAGTAAGAGGGACATCATTCCTGCCATCATAAATCTTAGCCTGGTGGGAAATACAGTTGCTGAGCAAGCAATTACTGACCGGAGTGAGCTTTATGAGGGCACATACCTGTTTCCTTTACTGCTGTATACATAGTTTTTGGTACAGTGCCTGGCACGTGGTACGTACTCAGTATACTGGCAGAGTGGATTAAAGAAATGCAATAGATATTACTAAAGGAGAAACAGGTTGCTATGGAAACATATGAGAGAGGTTGGAGGGAGACCAATTAGAGGTTATTAAGGTAAGGTGTTCTGAGTGGCCTTGGATAGTGGTAGTGGGATCGGGATGGATTGCAGTGGACAAATATGAACACTGTTGAGGAAATACAGTTGGTAGGATTAATTGGATGTAAGGGTTGAGGGAGAAGGTGGAGTCCGGAGTCACTCCCAGGTTTCAGGCTTGATCATTTAGGTGAATGATTATGCTCTAGTTTGATAAAGGGATCTTTTTGGAGGGGGCGCTGTGTGGGGGACTTGAGATGGAAGATGAGTCCATTATAGGATGTGATGAGTGTGAGGTGCCTTAGGGACATTCAGGTACCATTTGTAGGAATAGAAGTGGATGAAATTGTTAGAAAAGAGGCTGAAGGCAGATCCTTGGGGAATATGTCCATTTAAGGATGGAATGAGCCAGAGGAACACATTATTAAAATAAATGCCATTGCAACAAATGTTTGCATGATAAGAACTATGTAAGACTCAAATGACAATCCGTTTATTTATAGTAGCATTTGGCACATTCCAGTATAGCAAGAAAAAGAAAAAAACGAAGTCTCTTACTGTTTGGTCTGATATTATCTATGATAATAATGCTTTACAAAGTATTAGGGAAAATTATTTTTAGAACTTTGGGACTTAAAGACAATTGTTATGTCTTAACCGTAGTGTGTACTATACTGTACTTACATACTATACTGTACTGTCCTTAACTGTCTTGTCACTGCTTCCTAGTTGGGGGAAGAGATTGTCAACATATACTTGGGTGAGGTTGTAAACCTGTTCTATAATCCTAGGTAGAGGTGCTTAATTGTGAAATTATCAAGTAAAAATTAGGGCAGCCTAATTACGTGATCTCACATAAGTCATATAGAACTTAACTATTAACAACTTCATCCCATTGCCATCTTTTTTCGGTCTCATCATAATGTGTGTTTGTGAAAGAACTGAATGTATTTGCTGGTTGCAGATACAATGCTTAGATACACTTGCTGGGGAACTGCTTTCTTTCAAAGAACTGAGGAGCATTTAGAGACTTGACCTGTCACCTGAGAGCATCAGTTAGCTGTTTGAGGTTTCAGCACAATATTCTCCCCTTACACAGCTAATACTGCTCTCCTTTCCCTCCCTGTCCATTCGTTTCTGTGTATTTACTTGGGGAAACACAGTAAACAGGCTCTGTTTTCTTAGCAACGTGGAAATATCGCTGCTCTTTGTTGATCTTGCAGTGATATAGAGTACAGTAACATACTGATTAAGGGCTGAAGAAATTTTAAAGCCTTTTGTCCAGTGCTTCAGAGAACTCTAGGGAGGGATGAGTATGGCACACCATGGGTGTAATTAAGTGTGCTTTGATTGCTGTGCAGTTGTAAGATTGGCAGTTGATCCAAGCATTCTTCATTTTTCATTTAAAATTGCGCTGTAATTCAACCTTGCTAAACTCTCTTCAAGTATTTGCGTAGAAGTTGGATAATTTTCTCTTGATATGTTTTAATTTTTAAAGAGTAAACTAAATTTATTTTTGTTTCAGCCATTAAATGAATAGTATAAATGTATACAAATTTCCAGATTCTTTGAATATAATGCCACAGAAAGTCACTTATTTTTCATTCCATCCCTAGTAATGATCCTTAGCTTTAATTTAAGGAAAATTTAATAATCCCTTGAAATCCTATGGTGGCAACCAGCTTGGTTTATGAACCATCTAAAAACATTGATTTAGAAAGTATTTTTCTTAATTACCTTAAAAATGCCACCTTAGAGTTTTAATCAACATAAAATCTATACTTTGTGTATACTAACTGTGACTATAGTATGTATTTATAGTAAATTAAAAGAATATACCCTAATTTAAAGAATCTTTACGTTACCAAAATCTCATGTATGGAATGAATACAAAATTGTTTAGAGTTATGTTTTAATTGGGAGTTTGGGGAGAGTATATCAAGCATTGAACTCTGGAGGTTTAAATTAGTAGAGTAATATTTCTTTATTAAAATTTTTACTTAAAGTCTCCTCAACAAGTCCTATGTTATATTTTGCTGTCTTCACACTCTGAATAGAGAAATACTTAAAATATACATTTTATTTCGATACACATTTAGGTCACTGCTTATCTTTTTGGTTGCTGTTTAATCAGAAAATTCAGTCATCCAAATTCCAATGAAAATCTTTAACATATGGCATAGAAGCTGTGGGTGTTGTGAAATCTATAAGGAGAATCAGTGCTGTTGGTATATTAAATTTTCTAGAAATAAATATGGAAGTTAGAAACACCCCCACAGACTTAACACTTTTGTTACTCTATGACTAATCAGGAAATAAAAATTTATTGTGTTAAAATTTAAGTAGTTGGGGAATTTTAAAGCTGTTTTGAATTTTGCCTAAAATAACTCATATCCTATTTGTAAAATATTTATAGGATTTTTAATTAAAGATAACCCACACCAACATAGTTAAGTGAGAGTAACGCACATCATTGCCTATAATAGATTCCTATTTTCTTTTCTTTTTTTTTTTTTTTTTGAGGAGGACATTTCCTATGTGAGAGTTTGGATGAGCTTAGGCAATTTACTTGATTTCTCTGTGCCAGTTTCCTTCATCTGTAAAATAAAAATAATAGTCACCACCTCATAGGTTGTGACGATTAAATGAGTCAGTGATGCCTAGAACTATGCAGGCACTCATTAAGAAATAATTACTATTATAGCTGTAAGTATGTGTGTTTTGTGTTTCTGCATAATATAGAATTAGGAAACTAAGTATAAGAGCAGTTGTCCTGAGAGACTCCATCCCCAGTAGGTTGAGAACTAACAAAGCTGCGATATCTTCTTATTTTTTTAAATAAGAGAAGTTGTGGGTTTACAGAACAATCATGCACAAAATACAGTATTCCCAACTACTATCCTATTATTAACCTCTTGCATTTGTGTTCCATTTTTATACTTATATTATTAAGTATAGCCCATGGTTTAACTTAGGGTTCACTGTGCATGCAGTTCCATGGATTTTTTTTTTTTTAATTTTGTCCTAGTAACATATTTACAACCCAAAATTTCTGCTTTTAACCACATTCAAATATTTAATTCAGTTCTGTTAATTACATTCACAGTGTTGTGATACCAGTCACCACCATCCATTACCAAAACTTACATGGTCCCAAGTAGACGCCCTGTACATTTTAGGCCTTAACTCCCTATTACCTTAAGAGTCTTTTTTTTTTT